>JAUMHB010070440.1:2041-13317 GCA_032359685.1 Pittosporum tobira | reverse complement strand
ATATTTGATTGGGCTTTTTAAGAAAATATTGATAAATCAAGAGAAAAAGATATTAAAATATTAAGTACAAAATAGTTCTTATCGGTGCAGCTTCAGGAGTTAAGTCGATAGGAAACTCTATTTTTCGGTCTGGGGGCAGTCCTAGTAGTTCTTATGGGAATACGTCTTTGAACTCATCGACTACTAAGATGTCTTCAATGCTGGCTTCGTCTAGTCTAGTGTCTCGTACATGGGCCAGGTAGGCTGAGCATCCCTTCCTCATCATTCTCTTTGCTTTGACCATTGTCACACAGTTCGTCGGCTTTAGGTTTTTGCTACCGAAGAATGAAATTCTGTCATTAGTGCTCGTTCAGAGGGCAATCTTCTTCTTTCAACAATCTATTGTTGCTCTATACGCATTCAGCCAATCTATTCCCAAGATAACATTGAATTCTCCCAAAGGGAAAGGTATCAAGTTGGCCGGGAGTCTATGGCCATCAATTTCAATTACGCAATTTCTATACACGTCATAAACAGGGAATACTTTTTGACTGGCTACCTCTACATTCAATGGAATTTTAAATTTTTTGCTTTTTATGTTAAATTTATTCACAAATTGGGCAGACACAAAGGAACGAGTAGCTCCCGAATCAAATAGTATGCAGGCAGGTATTGAATTAACAAGTAGTGTACCTGTCACCACATCAGCTGAATCGGTGGCATCCTTGACGGTTATGTTGTAGGTCCAGACAGTAGGACACAGTAGTTATGTATTTCCTCCAGTCAGTAGTGGCCTCGGTCCCCTTCCGCTCACTGCAGAGTTTGTAGATTTCTTGGGCAGTTAGGTGAGATGTGCCCCTTTTCTTCGTATGTGTAACACACGCGGGTACTCTGGTTCAGATAGTTGGTTACCATGTGGTCGGGTTAACTACAACGGTAGCAAACATTCTTCCCTTTCAACCATGGCTTGTCGCCATGGTTCTTCCCTCAACTTTTCCACTCATCCCTCTTCTTCTGGGTAAGTCCTCCTCCATTGCTCTCCTTGTTGGGCCTCTTCCAATTGTTGCTCTCCTGAGCCTTATTCTACTGGCTATGGCTCCCCTTAGCCGATCTTCCTCCGTTCTATTTTCCTTTCTTCATATCTTTCTTTTTGTTGCCCTTGTTAAATTTTGACAGGGCATCTCCACTCCCTTCGGCGATCATCGCCTTCTCCACCAGCTTCATGTAGTTGTCTATTTCTAGGACAGCTACCCTATTGTAGAGCTAGAGTTTTAAACATTGTTCAAATCTCTTAGCCTTCCTCCTTTCCGTTTTGACCTGATGTGGAGCGAAACATACAAGTTCATTGAATTTCATGTCATATTCCGCCACGATTATGTCCCTTTACTTCAGTTCCAGGAATCTTGTCTCCATCCTATCCACCATACACGTGGGAAAATACTTATCGAAGAACATTTCTTTGAATCGTCCCTAAGCGATACATTTCTTTGAATCGTCCCCAAGCGATAACCCATTCCTCTTCAACTTCTCTGGCTACATCATTTTCTCCCACTTCTTCATTCCCTTGCTCTTTTGCTCGGTGGCTTCCCACCAGAAATTAGTTTTTCCCTTCAATAGGTATGAAGTGAATATAGTCTTCTGGTTGTCTGCCACTCGGCAGATCTTGAAAGCTTTCTCTACTTCCTTTATCCAAGTTTGAGCCTCTGTCGGCTCGTTACTGCCTTGTAAGGTGGGTAGCTGCACATTCTAAAATTCTCTAAATGTGACTGCGGGTGGAGGCCTATGGTTTTGGTTCTGGTTGTGGTTGTTGTTGTTGTCGGGAGAGGGTGGCATATTTTGGAAAGCATCCCGCAACATATTCACAAACTGTTACATTGGGTTCTGTATTAGGTTCTTAGGTTGAGCCTTACGGTTCAATGGTGGTCGTCCTCTTTTTGGCGGCATGGTTCTGTCATAAGATACAGTATTGGCATATTTAGGTACATACACACAAATACACAATTATCCATGCGTTAACACAATTGAGGCTTTCATTGATTCAAATGAAAAGTTATATAAGATAGAAATGGTAGTTCTTAAGTCATAATACATCGTGGATTCATCGATCCGGGTAAAATTTGTATCTTTAACCTAACTACCTAATGCTATGGGTTTATCTCCCACATTAATGGTTACTAACCCATTGGTAAGTCTTTTCTTTGGTTGCCAGCGTAGAATCGTACTGCTCCTCGAAGTGGCTGGCTATGTGCTTGATGAAGGTAGGGGTCTGCTCATGCCTCTCTGGAGTCCAGAGATAATTAACACGCCTCCATGATCTGTCGAAAGACTACCTATAAGCCACAACAATTCTCTTCACAGCATGCTCCTAATGTTATGCCCTTCGCTCAGCGTACTCACTTTTAGCATACAAGTGTAAGATTTTCTCATCCCTTTTTTGGAGTAGGGCCTCAGTCTCCTGAAGCCTCTCTCATAGACAATCCTTAGCCATCATGTTTGAGCGGGGCATTGGGAATAAGGGTAATTAGGCAGGTAGTGATATGGGGGTAGCCAACTCTTCCTCTGCCTAGTTGGTCGTATCCTCGACCATCAGTTCCTTCTCTTCGCTCTTGTGATTTGACATCTACAAGGAGTTTTAAACTGGGGTGGGTCATTTACCATTTTATGAAGAGTGTTTCAAATTCTAAGTACATATACGGTTTGACCTGTTCGTCCTCTTCGAATTGGTTGTAACTGCATAGGAAGGATCTCATATCCTCGTCCTCCTCATCATCACTGTTGAGGTAGAACCACTTATCCTCAGGTATATCCTTGACATTGGTGTATCTGGAGTGTACCCAATATCTTCGTCCGTCCTTGGAAGTTCTTATAGGGTCGTACCCTTCGGGTAGCTTTTCCTCCGACTCGGACTCTAAGATAGGTTCATCCTCTTTGGGAATCTCGAATGCGGGGAGTAGACTGATAGCGGGGATCTCAATGGTATGACACATCTACAATTTCAACATAAGTGTTAGTTGGTTGGTATCATTTTTAAACGTATGGGAATTGTTCGTTGAGGTCTTTACGACTCGTATGTCCGAATTTTAGACTCAAATTACACTCTCAAGTTATTTAGGGTTTTTCTTAACGCTTGGATCTAAGAATTTGTTCTAACTTATAGCTCTGATACCAACTGTGACGCCTCCAAATTTCCAACATTGAATCCTCATGAAAACCGGGTCATCAGATATCATCTTAGCATACTGAGTTGACAATATTTGACAGCTCGCCCTGCTATATCTTACAAGGATCTCACATACGAATGAATATACACACAACGGATGCATAAAGCTTAATTTAATAATTAAGGTCTTACAATAATAGGGTTTTAAGTACAAATAGAAGTCGTACAACATTCGATTACACATTACAAGTTAGACAAATCCAGGAACATCTTAGTAGTACTTTGCTTTGCTCTTCCCTTTCGAGGTTTTGCCTCGCTCGACTGCTTCTGGAAGGTTTATAAAACATAGCAAGAATGAGCGAAGGGTGCTCAGCAAGAAATTATTCTATTTTGAATAAAATGATCATTCCAGTCAAGAAGATAAAACGGTATAGTTTTGAAACACAAAAGCTTAACATTTTGAATTCACGAGTTCAATATGAATTCCATCAAAGCATGCATGATATACGAGTTAATGTGATATCACGTCATTTAACGTTTAACATTATGAATAATTGAACACCAATTCAGTGGCATTTCTTCCCGACACTTAGTCATTTTGTCATCCTCGACACACAGTCAAGTTTAACAACTCGTGCCCGTATACGTCACAGCTACAAAAGTTAATCATGTAGGATCCCGGTACACTGGTCTTTAGCTATGTTCAATATTCGATCTCAAAATCATCATAAATCATGTGAAAGTGATAAATGCTTTAACAATGTGGTATGCATAATGGTAGATATGCATAATCATTTTAAACAAGTTCAAGAATTTAACTTAAAGAAATAAATAATGTACGAGCAATTAAAGTTGTACAATCATGACAAAACACGTATATCGGAATTTAAATCATACGTATTAATAGCTGAAATAAATGGCATGCATAAGTGAACAATAACTTATACATAAGTGGAGAATAATATACTTGCATGCATAAGCGGACAATAACTTATACATAGAGGCAGAGAGTAATAACTTGCCTTAACAAAGCTTTCCTAGACTTTCCACGTAACGAGTTTTGTCCTCAACGGTTTTCCTTCCTCACTCACGGATGTTCCTATAACAATAATGGCCTATCGTTACTATTGTTGTCTTAAAATAGGTCGCTCACTCTCAAAATAATCCTAAACATCTTGGAGTTTTCTAAATTTAAAATGACATAAACGCACACAAAATTTCAAGGGCAAAATCGTTATTACTTGACAATTTGTCATTTGACTCGCTCCATCCAATTTATTCCTCGTATTTATCCCAGGATATTCTTAACCCTAAAATACTTCATTTGATTCTTGTTCAGATAAAATGAACATAACATTCGTGTGCAAAATATACGATGTTCAAAACAATAGATATGATTTGTAGTCAAATCACAATAACACTCAATTCATTGAAAGTAATTGGAAATAATATTCCTTTAATATTCTACTTTATTATTTAAATAAAATATAATTTAATTAAATACAATATTTTTCTAATTTAAGAAAATTAAATTTCTCAACTTAAAAATAATTTTAACATGTTCTTTACTCATTTTTCCAACTCAATGGCATTGTTGTAAAGAAGGGTAAATAGCAGTTTTGAAATTAATACTCTAATGGCATTTTTGTAAGTATGCAGCAGTGGCATTTTTGCAAATACGTTGCAGTGGCATTTTGTAAATATGTTACAGTGGTATTTTTATAAATATACCCTAAGGGCAGTTTAATAACTCGCTGAAGATGGTCATTTTGGTAAAATACATCGAATGGTATTTCTGTCTTTTGGACAGAAGGGTGTTTTGATAAATATGTCATTAGGGGTATTTTAGTAATTTAATCTTTCTGAAAATAATGATAATAATAGTAATCATGAGAAAATAATAATCACAGGACCAAAATATTTCAATCAAACAATGGCTGGCCGAGTTAACCATAGACTGGCTGACCAGTCGGCCATTTCCTCCTCATCCTTGCCGTCATACTAGACTGGTCGGTCGTATTAGCAGACCGGCCAGTCGGCCTGTACGGCAGAGGTCGACACTAACTGGTCGATCGGGGTAATAGTCGACCGAGTCAACCATTGACTAGTCGATCTAGTCGGTCCCTTCCCGGATCCGGCTACCTGGTCGCCCATGGTAGTGGCCTGCAAACCGGGCGATTGGTTAAAAGGTAGTTGACCGAGTCAACCATTGACTGGTCGGCTGGTTAAACCCTTCTCATTCGCCTCCAGTCGCCGAACTGACAGGCTGGCCCGTTGGCCGGTCTGGTGGTCGTCAGCAATGGGCTGCCATGGCCACACACACGCACATACACATACTGAATCAAAAGGTAAACTCGGTTTTGTAGCAAAGGGATTGATGGAACATTGAATCTCACCATCCCCGTAACCTGAAACCTCAAGAATAGGAATACCATGTTCATCGTCGTCGGTTCCGGCCAAGAAGCCATCAACGGCGGCCATAAGCTCGTCGAAAAATTCAAACAGACTTAAAATATCATGAAAACTCGATTGGAGGGTACTAACATGATCCTTGCAACTGCAATAGTCCATTGGATCCTTCAATCGACTCAAACACATCCGATTCGAGTATAAAAATCCGATCTTTGGTCAAGAATACGCCAGAAATAGGCCGACTATAATTTGACCTTAAACGGGTCGATCCTTGACCATTATGATCGATTGAACGCTTAAATCGATTCTAAGAAACTCTCAGATGCTATTCTAATCATCAATTTAGTCTAAACAACAACAAAATCGAGCTTTCGAATTTGTATACCCAGGACAGAGAAAAATATTTTTTGCAGGTTTTTGCTCGGCTGCTCTGTGAATTAGGGTTAGGTCGCTCGGTGTTTTATGGACAATTTACAACGTCTAGTAATTATGATCGAAGCAAGAAAATGATTAAGTACAGATTTGGCAAGGTTCAGCTGTTGTAGAAGTTGGGGGGAAAAAACAAAAAGGAAGAAAATGAAAGGGGGGAAAGAAAAAGAAAAAGAAAAGTGAAGGGGACAATGGGAAAAAGACAAAGGTCTGGGGCTTGCGTGTCAGTGGGTCCCACCCAGTCAACTTGGCTAAAATTTTTAAAATTCAAATTGCTATTTTGTCTCGATTCGGGAACTAATTAATTTAGTAATTAAATAATAATTAAAAGTCAAAAATCATTAGATACAATATTATACTCTATCCCTACGTTTTGGCAAGCTGTGATTCTAACGGCGCTATCCGTTTTTTCAAATGACGCTCTAGTCAAAAAATCAACTCGGGACCCAGTCAAATCAAAAATCCTACGACGTTTTGATTTATTATTTTTTCGCATTGATTCCAGATCTTTGGTCGTTTTATGAATTTGAACACTTTTAACTTTCTGGTTAAAATGACCAAAATGCCCCTAGGGCACAACTTCTGTCAAAATAACCAAAATGCCCTTGGGCATAACATTCTCATTTTAATTTAATTTTTTTTTAAACATAACGATGCAGAGAATAATTTCGTCAAACAATAAAAAGGAAAAATTTTAATTATAAGTCGTTCACTAATAAATTTGGGTTCTCTCAGTAATCTACTTAAGGGAGCCAACCATGACTTTGCACTAGGATGTCTTAGTTACTCAAATTTTGTAACTCTTATTCTTGAATTCATTAGTTAAGAAAAATCGTAAAATAAAATTTTACATATACCTATATATCGATTTAATTCTTAAAATTCAAGTAAGAATTAACACACAAAGTAATATACATTAAAATTATTCGTATTATTGTGCATTACAATTTCTTGGGTTTCACATCATTCGTCCCTTAAAAGAATTGCGTCCTTGAAATTCATTAGTCAAATAGATGGGGGTACTTTTGCTTCATTTTGCTTTTTAGTTCCCACATAACTTCTTCCATATCATGGTTGCGCAATATAACTTTCACAGATGGAATTTCTTTATTGAGCAACACCTTTACTTGTCGGTCCACAATTTATGTGGGAACTTCTTCATATGTCAAATCCTCTTTGATCTCTATCGACTCATAGTCGATAACTCATTGAAAGTCAGGTTTGTACAATTGAAGCGCTGACACATGAAATACATTATGCAGATGTCCTAACGATGGGGGTAGCACAAGTTTGTATACGACTAGACCAATCTTCCTTAAAACATGAAAAGGTCCAATGAACCTAGGACTTAACTTTCCGTTTTTTCTAAATGGCATTACACCTTTCCAAGGCAAAATTTTAAGAAACACATAATCATATACTTCTAGTACTCAATCTTTTCGATAACTATCTGCATATTGTTTCTGTCGATCTTGAGTTGCCTTCATTCTGGTACGAATGATTTTAACTGCGTTCTCAATTTCTTGCACTAACTTGGGCCCTATCAACTTCCGCTCTCCTACTTCATTCAAGTAAAGCAGAGTTTGACATTTTCTTCTATACAAAGCTTCGAAGGGTCCCATTCTAATGCTAGTATGATACCTATTATTGTAAGCAAAGTCAATGAGTGGCAAATGATCATCTCGATTTTCTTTAAAGTCTATAGCACAACCTCGCAACATATCCTCTAACGTTTGAATAGTTCGCTCACTTTGCCCATCTGTTTGGGGATGATACGTTGTGCTTGTTCCTAGGTATTCTTGAAAACAGCTCTAGAATCTAAAGGTAAACCTAGCATCACAATCTGAGACAATGGATACTAGCACACCATGTCTACTTACAATTTATGTTATATACAATTTGACCAATTGTTCCATTCAATATGTTTCCTAAATCGGGAGGAAATGGGTTTATTTGGTTAATCGGTCTACTATTACCATATGACATTGCATCCTCTTTTGATTGTCGGTAACCCCACTACAAAATTCATGGAAATATTTTTTTATTTCCATTCTGGGATCTCTAGAGGCTGTAACAACCCACTTGGCTTTTGATGTTCTGCTTTTACTTGTTAGCAGGTTAAACATCTTCTTAACCATTCGGCCACGTCCAGTTTCATACCAGTCCACCAATAAATTTCACGAATATCCCAATACATTTTTTTTCTCTCCAGGATATATTGAAAATTTTAAGTTATAGGCTTCTTGCATAATGTCACGTCTCAATTCTTCATCTTGTGGAATCCAAACTCGATTCTCAAATTTTAGTATTCCCGAGTTATCCAAGTGGCACTTATCATTTTTTTTTCTATTAGCTTTTTTTTTTCTCAACTTCATATATTCCTTGTAGTTCTTTAATTCTATCGAGTAGTGTGGGTTTCACATTAATTGCATTTAGTATCTTCGTTTTCTCTGTCGGAAATACCACTTCTATTTGTAAACGTTCAAGATTCTTTCTCAATTCTTCTTGTGTTGGTAACATGTTGAGCCTTTCCTTCTGACTTAAAGTATCAGCGACCACATTTGCCTTTCCCGGATGATAATTAATCGTGCATCGTAATCTTTAATCAACTCTAACCACCTTCTTTGACACATGTTTAGTTCCTTTTGAGTAAAGATATACTTCAAACTCTTGTGGTAAGTGTAAATCTAACATTGTTCCCCATATAGATAGTGTCTCCATATTTTTAATGCAAATATTACTGTAGATAGTTCCAAATCATATGCAGGATATTTCTTCTCGTATTCTTTTAATTGTCGTATGGCATATGCAATTACTTTCTCGTGTTGCATCAATACACAACCTAAACCTTTTAGTGAAACATCACTATACATCACGAATCCACCATTGCTATCAGATAATGTTAGTACCGGGGCTGTCGTTAATATTTTATTTAGCTCTTGAAAGCTTGTTCACACTCCAGAGTCCGTTCAAATTTGACCGAATTTCGAGTTAGATTAATTAAAGGTGTATCTATTTTGGAAAAATCTTGAATGAATCTCCTATAATAGGCCACTAATCCCAAGAAACTTCTCATCTTCGTATGTGTCTTTGGTTAAGGTAATTCCATCACTATTTCTACTTTGGCTAGATCAAGTGAGATACCATCCTTAGCCACTATATGTCCAAAAAATTGTATGCGATTCAACCAAGATTCACATTTTGAAAATTTAGCATACAATTTCTTCATTCTAAGTGTTTCTAACACTATTCTGAGATGCTCAACATGTTCCTCCCTTTTTTTAGAATATACCAGTATATCATCTGTGAACATTATAAAAAATTTATCCAAATATGATTTAAATGTTCGATTCACCAAATCCATGAATGTTGTAGGAGCATTCATCAAACCAAATGGCATGACTAGAAACTCATAATGTCCATAACGAATCCTAAAGATCGTCTTTGGATTATCTTCACTTTTTATTTTCAATTGATGGTAACTGAACCTTAAATCAATTTTGGGAAGTAGGCCGCATCTTTCAACTAATCAAATAAGTCGTTAATTCTCGGAAGATGATACTTATTCTTGATGGTTACTTTATTCAATTCTCGATAATCAATGCATAATCGCATCGATCCATCATTCTTTTGCACAAACAATATAGGTGCTCCCCAAGGCAAGACACTTGATCTAACAACTCTTACAATTGAGTCATTAATTCTTTCATCTCAACTAGGGCCATCCTATATGGGGATTTTGAAATCGACTCGGTATGCGACACTAAATCAATGGAAAATTCAACTTCTCGATCTAGAGGTAATCCCAATAAGTTGTCAAGAAAAACATTTTTATTTTTACATACTACCGGAATATTCTTCATATTAGTCTCCTTAACTCAAGTATCTTTTATGTGAGCTAAGATGGCCATACATCCTTTAGGTAACATTCTCTTAGCTTGAATCATCGTAAGAAAATTTGTAAACCTAGAACCCTTACTCCCTGTAAATATAATTTGTTCTTTCAAGGGTGTTCTCAAGACAACACATTTTCTGTGACAATCAATATTAGTTTCATATGCAACTAGAAAATCCATTTCCAAAATAATATCAAATTCTTTCAATGGAAATAGTATTAAGTTTGTAGGAAACTTATATCCATGAATTTCTATCAAATAATTCCTACACACATTATGCATGAGGAGTACCTCCTAATTAGCTACCTCAACACTTAATGACTCATTTAGAGGTTCAGGATTTATATTTAACTCATGAATAAAGTTATCGGACACGAAAGATTGCATAACACCTAAATCAAATAACACATGTGTAGGGGAGAAGTTTACGGACAGTGTACCTATCACCACGTCATCGGCTTCCCTAGGTTCTTTCACCGTCATGTTGAAAGTACAAGCAGTTGATCGAAGGAGTACTGAGTTAGCTCCAATCAACTTAGGTGTCGTCTTTGATCGGCTACTTTCTACTGGTCGAGTGGAACTCTTTTTACGACAATTCGGGGCAATGTGTCTAGTCTCCCTGCATGAAAAACAAACTCGATATGACCAGGTTAGTTACATCGATAACACACATTCTTCCCCTTTAAGCATGGTCTTCCTCCATAGTTTTTCCCACAAATCTAACACTCTTCATATTTCCTTCTTCGGTTAGAACTTTCAGTGCCTCCTTCAATATGCCTTTTCTTACTAGTAATGTTACTACCTCAGCTTTTAGCTTGAGACACTTGAACCGTTTTCGACTCCATCACTCTCCTTTTTTCTGAAATTTATTCGTCTTGGTTTTTGTTATAATTGGATAAAACTTCTCCACTCTCCTCAACTATAACCGCATTCTCAACTAATAGATCAAAATTATCAATTTCTAACACAACAACCTTGTTATAAAGCCATGACTTCAATACTTGTTCAAACCTTTTAGCCCGTCTTCTTTCAATATCCACTAATTGTGGCACAAACCTTTCTAACTCGTTAAACTTTGATGCACACTGCATGATTGTCATATCACCTTATTATAAATCGAGGAACTTCTTTTCCATCATATTCGACATACTATTCGGAATATACTTCTCGAAAAATAACTCTTTGAATGTTTCCCATGAAATTTCTTGTTCCACTCATTTCCCTCAGCTCTTCGAATTCTTCTTGCTTCTCTACTGGATCCTGCCACATTTTCTTCTTCATTTTTGTGTTCCCTTCGTTTCTCTTTAGCCTCTGCCGCTTCCTACCAATAGTTTGGGGGGGGGGGGGGGGGGGGGGGGGGGGGGGGGGGGGGGGGGGGGGGGGGGCGGGGGGGGGGGGGG
>JAUMHB010070418.1:3267-13322 GCA_032359685.1 Pittosporum tobira | reverse complement strand
CGGCAGTAAAGCGGCTGTAGCTAGAGATTTAGAAAAGTCAACAGAGATGGCTAGAAGAAGAGCACAATTACAGTGCAGAAAAAGACGAACGCGGCCTGGTAGGGAGATATGACAGATTCAATGGATCTCGCGGCTGCGGTCGCGAAGGTGATATAGAGTACTATGGGTGTCGTGAGTTTGGACACAGGGCAAGGGATTGTGAATTTCAGGGGAGTGGTGGATTTGGCGGCGGTGGTCTTGGTGGTGATAAGAGTTATTATAACTGTGGTGGAAGAACAAAATCCACCGGAAAAAGTAAGCGGCTATGGTTTAATAAAATTAAGGTTTCCGCCGACGGCTATGACAGCCGTCGGCGACAGCAGAAGAAAAATAATTTTTAGGACCAAAAACCTAAAGCTCTGATACCATGTAGAAGAATATGATATATTATTATTGAGATGTGTATAATAACGATTACATGAGAGGTCTTATATAGGCTTAACCTACTTGAAAAATAAGTAACATAATTCTAATCCAACTTGAAATCTAAAAAACATATTATCATAAGAAATCTATTACCATAATAATACTATAAATATAATATTAATATATTTAACAGTAATCATTTAGAAATTATGAAATTAATAGAAAAAAATTAAATAAATATAAAGAAGAAATATTTGTCGCAACAAGTCATGTGAATCAAAGCATTTACTTTTGTTTTATTCTAGTTACTGATAAAGATGTGAGTTTTTTTATTTTGATCAATTCATTTTTTTCTTGAAAGATAAAAAAGAAAGGGGTCTATTGTACAAGTTGATAACATTATTTTTTGTCAAACCATAGTAATATTAGTTGTGTTCTGTCGAAATTGTGGGATGTTTTCGCATCAATAGGAGAACATAATCAACAACAGGTTTGATTCTCCAAATTACGACTGAAAGGAAAAATGTAAAAACTACCATTAAAGCAACCATTTTCTTTTCAAAATAAACAAAATTCAAAAAATTAAATTTACAACATAAATTTAATTTTAAATATTGAATTTAAACTATAAATTGAGTTTGATAAATTCTACTGAACAAATTCATAAACGTCAAAATTATTGTGATCTATGCTCCGAATATGGAGTATGAATGCGTAGTACACTAGAAGGGGTAAATTCTAATATTGCCATCTCTACAATGTTAAAAAGTGATATTTTCACAAATTTAAATAATATTTTCTCAAGTTAGTATTAGTATTCATTTAAGTAGGTATGTACTGCCTTCTCTCTTTTGATATACCTTTTAAGCAATATAAATTAAATATTTGAGTTTCAAATGTATTACCCACAAATAAAAACATGAATTTGTTTAGTAAAAATTTTGATTTTTTTTCTTATTAGGTGAGTTGTACAGCAAGAATCAATAATTACTGGACTGTAATCCATGGAACATGCAGTAGAAGCTTGAAGATGGTCCACGTATGCAGACATATTAATTGTTTGATTTTCAGTTGAAAATTTTGACCAGAGGTACCATACCTTTTCATTCATCTTGTACATCTAATTAAAGCTTCTAGCACTTTAAAACTAAAAATGAAAACAGTGACAGATTTGTCGTACGGTTGCTAGCCACCGAGCACATGCAAGGAAAATTGAAGAGAAGGTCAAATTCTGGAGTCCCAACTCCACCGCATCGATCGATCGTTATCTGTGCACCAGTTGAAAGAAACCGGATATATTCAGCTAATAGAATTAATTAAGAGGATCGCAATAAGCAAAATGCTGATTTTGAATTTTTTTTTTCAATTAATTTCTCAATTTAATGGATTTGGAGCTGAATGCATGAATATGTATGCTCTGTGTCGTTTGGAAGGGTACACTTTGTGCCCCACTCATCTTAAGTTGAGACTGTTTTCATGATTGATATCTTTGTTCATGCATGCATCTCCATGAATATATATATATAGAAAGAGATCTATGTTATCTATATCTATATATATTTCTGGATCTATTATCTAATAGGTACTGCAAACATATATAGACAAAGATCTCCATTCTACAAAATATTTGGACATTCTCTAGACGCATGTAAAACCTCGGTTCCACATCACTAACTCCAATGGTGAAAACTTGATTTGTGGGGATATAAGGTCAATCCGTTAAAGTCTACTGTCAGTCTTATGGAACTATGAAATCTCAACCCTCCAACTTAGAGATCTATTGCAATTTATGTAAGAGAACGATTGTCGTACAAAATTTTGCTAATTACTATAAAATTAGTTGCAGTAGGAGAAATGTTCCATTACAAATATATATGCAGCTACAACATAAATTTTGTGTTGCAGTCGGATTGAAAAAATTACTTTCTCCATCTCAATATAATTGTTTAATTGAAAATTGCACGTCCATTAAAAAAAAATAGTTTCTACAAAATATCATTCGTATCCTAATCAATGAGAATAGTTGGTTATATAAAGTGGAATAAGAGATAAAGTTTAATAAGAGTTAAATATGAGTTGAGTTGAAAAAATGTGATAAAAAATGGTATATTAAAGGAAAGTGATAAGTAAATTAAGACAAATCAAAAAGGAAACTAGGACAAATAAAAAGGGACGAAAAGAATAATATTCTATAGCAGCTAATAGTAGATTAACGTTATATATATATATATATATATATATATGGATCAAGTAGCTTATTCTATAGCTAGGTCCACATAGATATAGGAGATTTTGCTTCAAATTAATTAAAATTTTAAGATGGACTAAGTATCTTCTATGTTCTCCTGTATCCGCTGCTAACGTTATCATGTTCTTTTAGTCAATTGATCTCCTAAAGTTTCTAATCTTATCTCTACTAATTATCCAACTTTCTTGCCCAGTAACAAGTTAGTAGGTACGAGAGTGTACTGCATGCGTAAAGCTACTTTTCAAGTTTTATTTATGCCTATGGTATCTCCGGTCAAACTCTTAACAACTTAATTATGACCAAGCTAACTGGATTAATAAAATATATTATTATTATTATTATTAATCTAATAAAAATTATTAACTGTTACAAATTAATAGACCACGTTTGCATTTAGGTGTGGGCTAATTAATCCCAGTGATGAAAGCGTTGCAGCTCAACCATTAGATCTACGGATAATATTAATTGGATTTAAATTTAATATAATAATATTACTTTTATTATTATTTTTTCTATTTTCTTAAAGACTTAAATCTATAATCTAATTAAGGTCAATATATTATATATGTGATGTGAATCATGTGATACGGTCCCATTTTTCTGCTTCTGCTGTTTCCTTGTTATTTCCTCAAACATGCACATGCATGTCTCCTTTCGCAAGAAAAATGACGTAATCAATATTAGACAACTCTAGTAGTAGTAGTTTGGAAAATCTCACTGGGATAGTAATTAGATCGATAATTAATGACAGATTTTCCATGTTCTGAAACATTTAGTTGGCTGTTAATTGATTAATTAATCCATTTTAGGTGCCGGCTGTTCAATTAGTTCAGGAGTACATGCCACCATTTGCCTCCCATACCTCCATTGTCAAACTAATTTCCATAGAATGTTTTGTCCAAAGAAAACGATTTGTGTTTAATTAATAACTAATCAAGCATTCGGTGTCACAGCTGGATATCTATCATGTAGCAATATTTGGAATAATTGACATTATAAAATTATAAAGTACTAAATTTCAAAATTAGTGTAAATGTCTTTGGTTTTAATCACTGCAATAGTCAATAAATTAAACTGTTGTTAGTGTACAAAGTTTGTTTGTCTATTTTAGGAATTTAATAAATTCACACAGCACAATTTATATTTTTAAATTTCACAAATTGACTACGAAATAATTACAACATTGGGACTTAATGAAGAGTATATTATTTTGTAAAAAAGTATCTCGAATAATTAATGTGACATACTCCCTGTAAAGTCGATATCAAATTTTATGTCCTCGTCATCCATGTTTAATAATAATTAATTATGAAAAATGAAATTGACTATGAACATTGAGCCTCTTATAAAATTGAAGGAGCAACAACTATGATCATGTTCCCCACGTTGAATTAATTTGTCAGGTTTAAAGTATTTGACACTAACATTATACGTCGATTATTTCATAGCCAAATAGTTAATTATAATAGAGAATTGACATTTGTTATTATTTTTAGAGAACGTCCGTCATTATTATTGACGGATGATCTCATGTGAACTCTTAAATCATATATTTGAATGGTTAAAATCGATCGGTTGAATAACGATCGGCCTGTGTGCGTACATATATGAACACAAGAAACGGAATTACATGGCACCTATACGGCTGTTCAGAGACATTTAAGCTATTTATCGGATGTGTTCAAAGAACAGGTTATATATCTAATATTCCTTGGTTATAACCTAGATTATAAAGTACACAACTGAATATATAACAATGTACAATTGCATCTAAAATCTAATTAAATACACGATTAATTACATCACCTATAATTTAATTAAATTAATGTCAGGGTTGTTTGTGGAGGGGGTCAGCTGGTCAGCAAGGTACGAGGGCAATGAACCATTGCATGACTTTGATAGGAAGCTGCACCAGGCTTACGGATAAATTTGCCATCCATGCGCAACAAATGCAACAAGGGCACACGCAAGTCACTACACTCCTGCCATTGTTTAACAGCATACCAGCCTTTTCAAATTAACAGTTTATATACACTAAATAAATAATCTTTAAATTCATAATATTCCCAAGAAAATCGACGATTGCATGTTAATTTCGATTATCGAACTTATAATTATATGTAAATCATGGTACAAGCCATTAATTAATTATTAAAATAGACAAATTTTCGTATAAGACCCGTAGATTTCAATACGACATGAGAAGGAATTTTTATTTTATTTTATTTTTTTTCGGAAAAAGACGAATTAGGTATAATAGATGTATAATAATGAAAAGATACAGTGCGTAATAAAGAAACTAGTTACGTACCCAATGAGCCAAATAGCAGCACCAATGAGAGATAGAAGGAGTGCAAGAAAAGCAAAAGGCAGGCCTATTAAGAAACCTAATGGCCTGCAATCCTCCATTTTCTTTTCTTTGATTTAAATTTCATTCTTTTACCTAATTTTGTTATCAAGGCGGAGAGTCCTTTGCGAAGGTAGAAAATGTAGTACCCTATTTTTGATTGTTTTGGAGGATTTGTCGGGAGAGAGATATAGTTGAGAATTAATTTTAACCGATCCTTTACTGCAGTTAATAATAAACGAATAAAAATAATAGACGACGAATTACTAGCTGGCAAAAAAAATGACATCACCCAGTATACGACCATTTCCCAGCAATTGAGTTGCACAAGCTGGGTGATGCCCCGCGCGCGCCCAAACACACCCCACACAAAACACCCCCCCCCCTTTTCAACCTGCTGCAACAATAGATACTAGTACAAAACACTTGTGCAAAATAAATTGAACACCAAAGGATGGGGTTGAAGCCAAGAAACCTAAGCAAATTGAAATCTGTTATTTAACACCATCAAATTTCATACCATATCCAGCATGGACCGAAAAGTTGGATAAACTACATATCATTTCCTAAGTTACCCCAAAATAGACCATTGCAGTAGCACATTAGACAAAAACATGCAAACAAAGCCTTATATTTAGGTGAGTTTTAAGTTTCTACATCTCAACATATTAGCAGCAATAAGATCTGGTATTCCAGTGGCACGCTAGTCCTCAACGTTCACCAGTTCATACTCAACCAGAGAGAGATTATTGTCCACTTTGACTTCAAATTTGACAGGTTCAGTGACCTCAATGAGGCCCCATTTGTCTACTGCAAGCCTCATGGTTCCCTTGAACATGTCAATCTTTGCATTTCGGAGGATAACACTCGTCCCAGGCTTCATCAAATCAACTGATCAAAGAAACATTCCAATTACCATTAATAAAATGTACATGTAAAATAATAACCACCGCGTAATACAAGTGTAATGGTCAAATGAATACAGTTGGATCAACGAACTGATATTATAGTAATACTCCCTCCGTCTAACAAAAATCAGACCTCATTTTCCTTGTTTTACTAGGAACAAAGTACTCCCATTATCGGATGAAGGTAGCGTTTGCAACATGCCAACATCCTACCACTTACAATAGTACTCAGAGAGGTGATTGTTGACCAAAAAGACATTCCAAGTATTGAACCATTAACGAAGTTCTATAAGAAATTACTGCAGATATAGTGCTCACTTAGATAGAGAAGCCAAGAGCATGCCAAGTAGAAGATAACTAATCGACACCCATACAAGAATTAATCATCCATAACGGCGAGTCAGTGATCATCACCTGATGAAAAACCATGGAAAACATGCACGCACAGCATGAAGATTTCATCATCCATGTCTAACATTTCTTGCAAGACGTACAAGTATTAACATAAAGAGAAGACAGATGCGTTTGCTACTAGGCATCAGCAATTATTTGAGCAAACAGAAACTTCAAAACAAAGAAGATGCTAATCATGGTACTAAAGTTCAAAATGATTGCAATGATAAGATATCGATCTCAAGCCAAAGGAATAAAGACATGAACATTTTATACATAAGCTGCAAACATACACTTCCTCCATCCCAAAAAGAATGAGCCTTGACTCGTCATTTTGTAAGGCTCATTCTTTTCGGATTGGAGGGAGTATGACGTTTTAATTCTGTTCTTCCTCATGATAGGAAATTCTTTCACCTTGTACCAAATCTACGTCTTCGCTTTCCATGTGCATTTGTTGACATAGAAAACATGAAACATGTTCCTTACTGTCTATTATATGGTCACATCATTTCGTCCTCTCATTTTGACAAGCTCAAGGAAAGTGGATCACTGACTCACTATTTTCTGATTAAGTCGTGTACACAATATGAGTATGAAGTCTATGTCATATAACACTATATGACTATGAATGTCATATTATATTTGAAATACATAGTAGTATGGCAACAAATAAAAAATAAGCACGGACAAGTTCCTTCTGCAAAATATTTGACAAACATCTAGCAATTTCCTCTATACCTAGAGGAAATTAGCAAAAGCTGGAATCATTTTCAACCAGAATTTGGTCCAGACCGAATGCTTGTGTTACATTACAAAGCAATATTTAGAACCATATATTGATGCACAATGCGAGCCTTGAAACTTGGAGTAATCTAACAGACACAGAAGACCATAGTTTCTGATTTCAATAAATGAACATATCACATATTCCCAAAAACCATTTTTAAACATATAAAAACCAAAAGAAAATGTAAATAAATAAATAAATAAAACCTAAACATAAACAAGCAGCAAGCATCATGATCAATAGGCTCGATATGATATTTCACAACAGTTAAAGCAATTTATGCTCCCAAAGAGCTTTCTAATCTCATCCCTTCCACAAAAATCTTCTCATTTATAGAAAATAATCCCACAAAAATAGTTCCAATTTTCATTACTATATGCAATAACACAATACAATATCCTCAAAAAAAATAATTTTATCATTAAAAAAAATAAAATTCTATTACAATTTAACCATCAGGCCATCACAATTAAAATAACTACTCAATTGTATTAAGGACTAAACATGTAACTCTAGTCGGTCCTTTTTTAGTGGAAGTGAATGAGTAATGAACAAAAGTTGCATTGCAACCAAATAGAACACCCCAAAACAAATTTCTGGAGTTCGGATGTGAATTCCCACAAACGCCCAAATCATACCATCCCAAACGAAATAAAATCAAGAGATACAATTAAAAAATAAAAATAAAATCAGGGGATCATTTTGCATTTTGGAATATTATGCTACCTTGATCGTTGCGGGCAGTGAAAAGGATTGCGGCGGTTTCATCCCCAACGAGGCACTCCGAAATGCATCTGTCGCGGAGGCTGGGAGAGGCGGACTTGCCCTTCTCCAAAACGACGTCGGAGCACAGAACCTTGACGGTTAGTGTGTGACCCCTTGTTCCCGGTGCCAGTTTATCAACCTTGGTGAAAACCGGCTTTCTCAGACCGGGTTTGGAACCGGGTCGCCGCTGCTGCTTGCTGGTTGTTGCCATTGACGAGATTGGTGATGATAATTGAGAGTTTGCGGAAATGGTTTCTCTCTGGCAGAGGTGTTTTTGAGTGTATTTGTTTCTGTGTGAGATTCTCAGTGGTCTTCATTATTCTCTCTGCCTATAAATTAATCAACCCGTTTTGGAAATCGTCTGTCTGCCTTGCTTCGCTTTTTCGTCTTCCAATTACGGCATTTGGGGATATCATCATTATTAATCTCGTCATCGAGTCTGATCTTCTCGCCACAAGCCAATTGAAATTTTTATTTTGAAAATGATTTATTGTCGAAACTGATTATGAGAAATTATAATTATTTGCCTAAAATTAAAAAAAAAAAAATTGTGTTTTTTTTAATACTAATTTATTATTTAAAAGACGACTAAGTTAAATTAGACTTTATAATAAAAATTTCAATTCTTATTGTTGGTCTTATTATTAAATTTAGACTTACATTTAAAATACATTTAAGTTAAAATAGTTTAATTTGAATTTATAATCGAATGATATAACATAATTTTATTTTTTTTGTATCTCTCGAACGTAAGTGTGCATTTTCCAATAAAACATTTTCAAATTTTCAAACATCAGGGGAAAACAGATAAATTTTCAGTCTTCAAATTTTTTTATGTAATTATTAATATTTTTTCAAATAATTTATAATTTTTATAATTATAGTATTAATTTTTTGATCATGTTTAAGAAAATAACCCAAAAAAAAACTTGATCGGACTTATTTGTTATTGACGTGGAAGTGGCCACCACAGACAAACAGAATTCACATCCAGTTAAATTGAAAATTTGAAAATCTTTTACTTAGGATCTAAATGAGTCGGATGAAATAAAATATTTATTTTTTCAGATTTTATTCATATATTAATTGAATTTGAATAATTTGTGTAAGATTTGTTTAATTATTGAGTTGAGAACGAATACGAATACATTTCAAGTATTTAAAGTTTCTAGCAAATTATATCGAATATCATTAAAAAAAAATTATAAGATTAAAGTAATTAATCAAATTTTAAAATATACTCGTACCATATTTATTAATATTTTAAATCGAGCCAGACTATTTGATTTTATTTACAGTCTCTGTTTGATTGAACTGATAATTGATGATTATAACTTATTTTTAAAAGTCAACTCTTTTAAAATTAATTTGAAAAAATTATTTAAACATTTTTATAGGTTAATTATAATAATAATATTAATTTAATTTAAAAAATTAGTTAATAAATATTTTTTTTAGTTCAAAAAAAATTATAATCAACAAATAAACTATAAATTATTCTAAAATAAAATATATCAAACAAGCCTATAATCTATTAGAATCAATCATGATTCGAATCTCAATAACCATCCTTATAAAAAATGATCAAAAATTTATTTATTTATTTGAACTTGAAAACTTCTGGGAGTAAGAAAGTCGTGGTCTTCCAATAATTAGTTATAGGGCTCGTTTGGTACATGTTATTTGAAAATAAATGATTATTCAATAAATTTTTGAAACTTAACTTTTTAGAAGTGATTATTAATGCTTTAACAGTTTATACAATTAAAAACTAATTTATTGAATAAGTTAAAACAAACAAAATTCTAAAATGATTATAACTTTTACCAATAAACTTAACCAAACAAGGCCATAATTGGGTGACCCTTATAGCGCAAAGATTTGGTGGGCTGTCAACATTTGATACATATAGTGGGCTAATAAGGATTGTTTGTTAGCAATGATCGGCCGATTAGAAGTTTAGGCCCATCCACTCATTGGTTGATTACTTTCTCCACCCGCTAAAGCACGGCCAATTGTACAAAAGTTCACACAAATTTAATTTGAGTGTGGACTAAATTTTTTTTTGTTTATTTTTTTTAACATTTATAATCAACTCAATAGTTAACTGTTAAAGGCTTATAAAATATAATATATAAATACACACATATACATATAATAATTAAAATATAATATACAAATACACACATACACACATACACA
>JAUMHB010070407.1:0-13322 GCA_032359685.1 Pittosporum tobira | reverse complement strand
TAATAATAATAATAATAATTATTATTATTATTATTATTATTATTATTATTATTATTATTATTATTATTATTATAATAATAATAATAATAATAATCATAATAATAATAATAGTGATAAAATAAAATGGTAATGATAATAATGTTATAAACAGATTACTATGCATGAACATAGCATGTTACTAAAAATAGAAGTACTATACATGAACATGGCATGTTACTAAAAATAGAATATAGAAGCAGAGTACTGCTTCTTCTTCTTCTTCTTTCCTTGCGATGACGGAAAGTCACAGGAAACGGAACATACACACACGCATACGCATACCGAAAGCAAAAGGAAAGGCCAGTTTAATGGCAAATTTAATAGTGAAAAATTCAAATTTAATAGTGAAAAATTCAAAAAACGCAGCCCCACTGATTGAATCGCCAAATCTAAGCCTTCAAATCTTATCTTCTCCGGCGACGGCGAGTACGCCATGGTCGCCGACGACAAAATCCGGCCATCATCGATTTAGCCCGAAACGAGCTCAAAAAATCAAATAAAAATCATGAAAAAATTCCTTGAGACATCAGGAACTCAATGAGTCCTTTCATCCATCAAAACATCAATGATTAAGCGATTAAAAATTCAAGCTTTGGTCGGCTACAAACCGAAATCGAACGGGGCCAAAATTTGATCAAAAATCACGATTAAAAGATTTAATACATTCTAAGGGACTCAAAGAAGCTATTGGAATTATTAAACCGAATTGAAAAACAACAAAAATTGATTTTTGATTTCTACCTCAAGAACAGAAAAAGATTTTTCTAAAGGCTCGATTTTTTTGCTGCTGCAGCTGAGTTGGGGATTAGGGTTTGCTTCAGTGTGTTATATAGACATTTTGCAACATTAAAAAGCTTGGATCGATGCAAGAAAATGACTGCATATTGTTTTGGGCAAAATCAGAAACTTGCATAAAGTTTCTGGAGAAAAGTGAAAGAATAGAAAAGGAAAGGGGGCAGAACGGGAAAAAGACAAAAAATTGGGAAACTGTGCATGTGGGTCCCACTGGGTCAACTGGGCTGAAATTTAAATTTCAAATTGTTATTTTGCCTTGATTCGCGAGCCGAATAAATTAATAATTAAATAATAATTTAAAAAGTCAAAAATTGAAAAACGCAATATTATACTCTATTCCTATGTTTTGGCATGCTGCAATCGCAAAAGCGCTGTCCGTGTTTCCATACGACGCTCCGATCAAAAAGTCAACTCTTGGCTAGGTCAAATCAAAATCCGACGGCGTTCTGGGTCATTATTTTTCCGCGCTGATTCCAAATCTTTGATCAGTTTATAATTTTGAACGCTTTTTAACTTTCGGGTCAAAATGACCAAAATGATCCCGGACACAACTTTTACCAAAAATGACCAAAATGCCCTTGGGCACAATAATGATCAAAATGACCAAAATGCCCCTGGTCATTATATTACTATTTTAAATTCAATTTCTTGAAACGTAGCGGCGCAAAAAATAATTCCACTAGACAATATAAGGGGAAATATTAGATTTTATTAATTGTTCGAAAAATTTGGGTTCTTACAAGGCTCTTCTGTTTCTCCATCTTTAGAGGAGGCTGCTGCAGCTTTCGGAAGTTCCTTCTTCTCATTGTTGTCTTTATCTTCAGAAATGTCCCTGTGGCCTTCACTTGTCCCTTGTTCATGGTTCTTGGCTATCGGTTCTTCTAGTGTTTTTTCGCTTCTTAGTTCAATAACCCTTGCACTTTCCATAGGGTTCTTCTCGGTATTACTTGGAAGATACCCACGTTATCATTTAGACAATTGTTGCACAAGCTGGCCAACTTGTTTTTCCAGATTCAGAACAACAGCTTCCTGATGGTTGAATCTTGCATCGGTGTTTTTCATAGCCTCCTGCACTGTTTGGGTTAGTTGCCTTTGATTTGCTTCCATCGTCTGTACTGACTGAGTTAGTTGCCTCATCATGTCTTTTAGAGGTGCACGTGGTCTCTCTACCAGTGGTGCCCATGGAGCTGGTTGATTGTGACCTCCCCACTGTGAATTAGGATGATTTTTCCATTCTGGATTATATGTGTTGGAATAGGGGTCGGTCATGTCAAAGTGGTTTGGATTCCTGCCATAATTGGAAATAAAATTGTTAGTATTTTCGTAAGGTACAACGAAATTATTACCAACTTGGCAATCAATGCTCTTATGATTGCCACCACAAAAGTCACAAGAGAATCTCTAGATGTTTGAAGTATTGCGTGATTGATAATTAACCCAATTTATATTAGTTGAAAAAGTCAAAGTTCACTAAAGTCACTAATATAAAGCCGTTTATGAATATAGGAGCTCATTTAGAGGTCAGGGAAGGCTCTAAGGTTAGTACATAAAAGGAGTTAACAAGGCAAGTATATTACTCGTCCATTTTTTTCACGTATAATTTTCTTATTTCATTTTACGTGTATGATTTGATTGTCGTAAATGCAGCTTATGAGAATTTAAATGGTTGTTTGAATGTCGTGCATTTCTACCATGCATGGCATACCCCATAAGATGCTTATAATAAGTTATAATTAATAAACAGATATCAGGTATGCCACTTTGAGTAAAATTGGTGTATTCCAGGATCCTATGAGAGAAATCCCATAGCGCAGGAAGAGGCCTACTTTGCAATGTGCACATCTATTGAGAATGTTATTTGCCTAGTCTAGATTGAGTGTTAGGACCGGACGATTATATGAGAAAGTAAAGTAAGTTGAGTATACTCACATATTAATTTTATATTGTTACATAAATTGTATTGTGGCTCGTAGATTATGCTACCATTTTGGGAACTCATTGTTTTCCCGTGAGTTCATATATGTTTTAATTTCAAAATATTAGCATTTTTATGAATATTCTAAATTATTGCTATTTATTGTTGAGAGTCTTGTACTTCCTGAGCACTAGTCGCTCACTCTTTTGATGTTTTAAATATTATAGCTAGATCAGATCGAGGGAATACGTTGTGAGAGCCTGACCATTCACGCACATAGGCGAACCGTCACGAGAATGTAGTGTTCTAGAGTTTTGTCTAACCTGAGGGACAAAATGGACTTTTGTTGTATTATATTCGTTTTAAATTTACACAATACTGCCTGTATTAATTAATTTACGTTTTGCATGAATGTATGTATTTATTGTATGTGTGTGATCCGAGAAAGCCACAGATAAGAGGAGAGGTGGACAGTTAGGCTCGACCATTATTATTTGGAGGTTGACGCACGGTTTCTACGAGAAGTGGAAAGATGAAAAATCGGGGTGTCACATCGACCTATATTTTAGGTGGCCATATAAAATTTGAGAAAATCTAATTTGAGCCTCCTTGGAAACTTAATTTGAATATCATTAGACAGTAAATCAACAATGATCAAAACAGATGGAATAACACACTTCATAAATTTTAATCTTGTAGTAAAGCATAAAAAATTCAGACAGTAGATATTTGGACTCTACAATTCTTTTTGTAAAAACTGAAAATTTGTGTTTTTGAAGTATATTGGAACCAAAAATTTAAAATTAATTGATACTTCATTTGTCCTAAAAATAATGGAATCGAGATACCATTTTTTGTCCCAAAACGAATGATGTAGGCACATATATTAATAAAAACATGTGCTGTAAATTTAAAGAAGGAAAATTTTTATGGGAATACTGAAATATTTTGTGAGTCATATGAAAAACTTGTCTTAAATTTTTTAATATGACAATCAATTAAATAATTTTAGATTTAAAAAGTATTTTTTTCTTTATTTAATTAAATATTTTTATTTTTATTTTTAAAAATATTTTTACTAAAAATTTTATTATTAAAAATATTTTACTTTACTATGACACAACAGAACACAATCTCAAATGAGGCGTAATACAAATATGACACTTCATTGGGTAAGACTTCGGCCGCGGGATGTGCGGGTACACACCCTAGCACTCAATAACTAGACAAGCGTGAATTTTTTTTTATTTTTTGCACCGAAAAAAAGAAAGAAAGAAAGAAATTTTATATGCCAGTCAAATCTGAAGTGCTGAACAAATCAATCACATGGATCACGCTATTTTTTCAATTTAAATTTAATTTTAAATTAAACTAAATTAGATTAAATTTTTAATAATAATAATTTCTCCATGCGTGGTAAAAAGTCAATGTATCTTTTCATTGTCTAAAAAAAATAATTTAATTAACCACTTTTATTTTATAATTATTATTTTATCCGCATTCTATATCACATTAATTTTTTTTTATTTATTTCTCTATTATTATAAAATATATTTACAAAAACAATCTTGTCAAAAAAATATATTTTTTTCTAAAAAATTAATTTCCTTAAATTATTTATTTTTTATATTATGCATATTTTTTTGAGACGAAAAAAATACTATTTTTTAAATTGCAGGAAATTCGGTGTCCGACTCCAACCCAGAACCTCAGAAGCATTTTTTTTTTTTTTTTGCCCATAATATGATTATACAATCTTCCATACAGCAACAAACTTACAAATTAAGATTTGGACTATTCGACAACTGGGCAGTACGCAGGGAGAGATTTGGTTTCGACCCCTCGTTGGCAGTTTCAGTAGAAAATTTTAACCGAATTAGTTCTTACAAATATGTGTACGTGGGTGTATATTATGTTTTATAAGTTTATGCGCAATTAAATATTAGAGTTAGTTCATTAATGTACGATGGATCACACAATTTTTTTAAATTTTAATTTTAATTAAACTAAATTTTTAATAACAATAATAATAATTATTATTATTATTTTTTAAATCGGAGGAAATTCGGTGTCCGACTCCACCCCAGAACCTCAGAAAGTCAGAAGCATTTATTTTTGCCCATAATATGATGGTATAATCATACAATCTTCCATACAACAACAAACTTGCGAATTAAGATTTGGACTATTCTATCTCCATCTAAAGCCTCCTCACGCTAAGTCATACCAAGGCATCTCTATAACACGGAACAGGGGAATATGCTGAAAATGGTACCCACGCTTACCCTGCAGACATTTTCTGAGGCAGCTGCCGTTATAAGTCGGTTGGATGATTAAATTCTCACTTTCTATAAATAAAATATCCACATCCTCTCTTTCCCTTTCCATATTCTCTACTATTTCCACATCAGGTAACTAACTTCTTATCCCTCTATTTCTTTCCAATTTTGCGTGTGGGTTTCTTCCATTTCGACTAATCGTATGATAAAAATTTAATTTTGGTAGTTCTTGAGGAACTGCGGACCCTTTTTGTGGGGAATTGTTGCCGAGATTTTCCACAATTCAACGTCAAGTGGTTGCAATTGTTGAAGAATTGGCTTTGGGTTTCGGTGGGTGGTGGCTAGGGGTCTGCTGGTGGTGGGTTGCTAGAAACTCTGAATATGGAGACAGTGAGGACGATTTGGACGCACACGTATCCGTACCCACATGAACATTCTCGTCATGCTGTGATAGCTGTATTTTTGGGCTGCTTGTTTTTCATATCTTCTGATAATATGCATACTCTCATACAGAAGTTGGACAACAACATTAAGTGGTGGTCCATGTATGGATGTTTGCTTGGTTTTTTCTATTTCTTTTCTTCGCCGTTTGTTGGGAACAAAATTAAACCTAGCTATTCGAATTTCAGTAGATGGTAAGTTTGTTTATTCTCTCTCTGATATATGGTAGTCTTATTTAGTACCCTTTCGGTTCCACAAAAGTCACAATCACAAAAGTTGTAAACTTTGAACTACATATTTTTATGCTATTTTAACTTAAGTATAATGATTGGTTAGTTAGTGATGTCAACATGACAGTGAAATTGAGATGTTAAGACTTTTTTTGGGACAAACAATTACAAATAAGATTTCTTTTTGTGAAGCGGAGAGAGTATAAATTGTATTTTGACATGATTTGCTAATGGTTATTACTGATAATTTAGAGACTTTCCTTGAATTACAGGTACGTAGGCTGGATTTTAGTGGCAGCTTTGTATCATCTTCCAAGTTTCCAGTCAATGGGATTAGACATGAGGATGAATCTGTCTTTATTCTTAACGATATTCGTAGCATCCATATTGTTTCTTCTTGTTTTCCATGTTATATTTATTGGACTTTGGTACATTGGTCTCGTTGCTCGTGTGTCTGGAAGTAGGCCTGAGGTCCTAACTATTGTTCAGAATTGTGTTGTAAGTCCTGGACCTCACTTGTACTAAACAAAATCTTAACTTCTAGTTTATGTTAATCTGCTCCTTACTATGATCGCATTTATTATTTGTCTAGGTCTTAAGCATAGCTTGCTGTGTATTTTATAGCCACTGTGGCAACCGTGCTATTCTTAAAGAGAAAACATTTGGACGAAAAAATTCCAGTTGGTTTTCGTTGTGGAAAAAGGAAGAGCGCAACACGTGGCTTGCGCAATTTATTCGAATGAATGAGTTCAAAAACCAAGTTTGCTCATCTTGGTTTGCTCCGGTTGGATCCGCTAGTGATTATCCATTTCTGTCCAAGTGGGTTATATATGGAGAGGTATGGATTACTGATTATGCCCATTAATACTCCCTCCATTCCACAAAAGGAGTTCCACTTGGAAATTCTTACAAATTTTGTATACATTTTCGTTCAATTTCTACCCCTAAAATAATGAATGTTAAGTTTTGAGGTAGTGGTATTATCATGTAATTGCAATTGTATACTTCAGGGCATTGTATCATTTACTTCCATCAATAAAAAATGGTTTTGTGGAACATCATTTCAAAAGGGGGGGGGGGGGGGGAGGGCGGGGAGGTGAGTGGTTTATTATTTTTGCACGCACTTTGGAGGAGAATCTTATGTTGTTGCCTTTGTTTCCTCTTTTCATTTTCTTTATAGATAGCCTGCAACGGCCAATGTCCAGGATCATCAGATGGAATATCTCCCATATATTCATTATGGGCTACATTTATTGGCCTCTACATTGCCAACTATGTAGTGGAAAGATCTACAGGGTAAGTTGATGAATTTTGATATCCCAATATATATATATATATATATATATATATATATATATATATATATAAAAGAAGTCTTGTATATTATGTTCCCTTCCTACTTTGCTGATGTTGAATGATTAACAATAGATGGGCTCTTGCTCACCCTCTATCCGTCAAAGAATATGAGAAGATGAAGAAAAAACAAATGAAGCCCGATTTCTTGGATATGGTTCCTTGGTATTCAGGGTATGTATTCTATACGTCTTTATAACTAATCCTTTTTTTAACTTTATTCCTGTGTTAGTTAAATTGTTGTTTCTCATCGTCTCTGATAATCCTATATTGCAGGACATCAGCTGATCTGTTTAAGACGGTGTTTGACCTCCTCGTATCTGTAACCGTATTTGTTGGCCGTTTTGATATGCGTATGATGCAGGTATACTTTTCATATTTATTTTATTTTAAATTCGCAATGTGCTTCTTTTTGGTACTTGATTTTGTTTAATCTTCCAATAGTGGCGAATATTCACTCTCTATAAATTTTGTAAGGTACGATACATTATAATTCGCTCTATTGTTTCCTTGCCATCAGGCGGCAATGAGCAGGGTACAAGATGGAGCTAAGCAGATTGATTTATTATATGATCATTTTAATGATAAGGATGATCTTTGGTTCGATTTCATGGCTGATACAGGCGATGGTGGAAACTCAACCTATAGTGTTGCACGCCTTCTGGCTCAACCTTCGATTCGTGTTCATTGTAGCGATTCCATGCTTAATCTGCCACGTGGAAATCTGCTTATTATTGGCGGTGACCTTGCGTAAGCTTAATTATTGTGCTATTATTTTTTACAAATCTATATTTATATGATGTTGAATTTGATTAGTTGTGAAAAGTAGGTGATTACTTCCTAGCAGAGCATTTAAGAGGCTCACTAGCATTTTATATGATGTTATATTTCATATGGCTGTATATGTCTTTGTTCATAAATAAAATGTCTAGACATATATGTGGGTATATGGACCAACAGATATAAAGAGAATGTTTTTGGTTCTCTTATAGGTATCCTAATCCGTCGGCATTTACATATGAGAATCGGTTATTTCGTCCTTTTGAGTATGCTCTTCAGCCTCCACTGTGGTACAAGGATGAGCATATAGCTGTTAACAAACCAGAATTACCTTCTGGGGTATCCGACTTGAGGCAATATGACGGGCCCCAGTGTTTCATTATTCCTGGAAATCACGGTTAGTGTTCATTCTCGTCTTGGATTCTCTATTGAAACCCCACAACTCCTCACTGGTCCCATGCCGAAAATTGTTTTTATTTTTTTGGTTTTTTATTTTATGATATGATATGAAATAGTTTCTTTTCTTTTTGTGGGTTTTGGTTTTTACAGATTGGTTTGATGGACTTCAAACATTTATGAGGTACATTTGTCATAAGAGCTGGTTGGGTGGATGGTTTATGCCGCAAAAGAAAAGTTACTTTGCTATGCAATTACCTAAAGGGTGGTGGGTATTTGGTCTTGATCAAGCGCTCCATACTGATATAGATGTTTATCAGTTCAAGTTCTTCTCAGAATTAATTAAGGAAAAGGTAATTTCCTCTACATTAAAAAAATTATTTGATTTTAATTTTTTTAATTGAAATTCAAGTTTTTTTTTTCTTTCCAGGTTGGAGATAATGATTCCGTGATAATTGTGACGCATGAACCAAACTGGCTTCTTGATTGGTACTGGAATGATGTCAGCGGGAAGAATGTCTCGCACTTGATACGTGACCATTTGAAGGGAAGGTGTAAACTTCGATTAGCTGGAGACTTGCATCATTATATGCGTCATTCATATGTTCCATCAGATAATAAGCCTGCTTATGTGCAACATTTGCTTGTTAATGGTTGTGGTGGGGCCTTTTTGCATCCCACCCATGTTTTCAGTAATTTCAACAAATTATATGGGTCCCCCTATGAAACCAAAGCTGCTTATCCTTCTTTTGAAGATTCAAGCAAGGTAAAAAAAACTCGGTCTCATTTGAATACTATGTTCCTTTATATATTTTTCTTTGTATAGTTGATCCTTTAATGTGCTTAAATTATTTTATTTTTTTAACATAGATTGCCTTGGGAAATATATTGAAGTTCCGAAAGAAAAATTGGCAGTTTGATTTCATTGGTGGTATCATATACTTTGTTTTAGCCTTTTCTATGTTCCCACAGGTCAGTTTTTTATTTTTATTTATTTATATTTTATTATTATTATTATTATTATTAGTTTTGTAATTATAAGTTTCTAGGTAATTAGAGAGCCTTGCTGATCTTATTTCTTCTCATCCCTCTAGTGTAAGTTGGACCATGTCTTCAAGGGCGATACATTTTCTGGTCATCTGAAGAGCTTTTTTAGTACTGTGTGGGACGCTTTTATGTTCATGCTTGGACGGTCTTATGTATCTTCAGTAGGTGCCTTATTATTGTTAACAGCTGCAATTACATTTGTGCCTTCCAAATATTCTCGGAAAAGGAGGGCTATAATTGGGATTCTTCATGTTTCTGCCCACCTGGCTGCAGCATTAATTCTCATGCTGCTGTTAGAAGTTGGTGTTGAAACATGTATCAGGCATAAATTATTGGCAACTTCAGGTAAGATTTTGTTCTCATGAAATTTGTAGTTATCGTTGCATTTCGACGTGATAAGGTGGATCCTATCATATAACGATAGAGCTATTGAGAAAAGGACCGATAATGTGTGAATTGTTGTTTATAAGTTGATATATATGACATACTCCTTAAAAAGAGCTCAACAATACCTGAAAATCCTGAAATCTATAAATAACTGAATATAGTGAGCGTCTTCTGTTTTAGGGTTGCGACCCGGTAGTGGCAGGCATATGGATATTAAATACAAAAAGAGTTCCGTTTTGAGTGATGATAGTATAAATTGAGGGAGTGTCGTGTCCTCTTTACATTGACAATTATCAACCACCACCACTAAACTAAACACTCTATTTTAGGGATAAACATCGAATGCAAAATATATCCTCAAATTCGTGAGTTTTCTAATTGACTCTTTTTGTGGAACAGAGGGAGTATGATGGACTATACTTGGTTACCATTGTGGATTTGGACTTGAAATAAATAAAAATTGTAATCTCGATCATTTCAGGTTATCACACTTTGTATCAATGGTACCGATCAGTTGAAAGCAAGCATTTTCCAGATCCAACTGGCCTTCGGGATCGAATAGAACAATGGACATTTGGTCTTTATCCAGCATGTATTAAGTATCTTATGTCTGCATTTGATGTTCCCGAGGTTAAAATTCTTTCCTTGTGAAAATGCTACATGATTTTTTACTTTCTGGTTTTCTGATTAATTTTTTTTTTTAATATCAGGTCATGGCCGTGACGAGGAAGAATATGTGTAAAAATGGGCTAGATTCATTCTCCCGAGGTGGTGCTGTTATATACTATGCTTCGGTGTTCCTTTATTTTTGGGTCTTCTCAACTCCCGTGGTTTCTTTAATTTTTGGGAGCTACTTGTATATATGTATTAATTGGCTTCATTTGCACTTCGACGAAGCCTTTTCCTCGCTGCGCATTGCTAATTACAAGGCATTTACACGCTTCCATATAAAAAGCAATGGTGATCTTGAAGTTTTTACGCTAGCAGTCGATAAGGTAAACCTGACGTGGATACTTTTGCTTTTATTTTCTGAAGGATTTTAAGTATAATAAAGTACTATTACTCAGGTCTCCATTCCATGGAAAAAAATCCCATTTGTCATTTCTTTTTGTTCCACAACAAGAGTCCCACTTTACTAATAAAACTAATTTTTACTAATCCACAGGTTCCAAAGGAATGGAAGCTGGATCCTGATTGGGACGGGGAGCCAAAACAGCCACATCAGCCAAATCACCTCAGAGAGTTTCCTAGCAAATGGCGAGCAGCTTCACCTCATCAGGACCCGGTAAACACTGTCCGGGTCGTGGACCGCTTTGTGATTCAACAAACAGAGAAATCTGACATACAATCAACTAACGGGCAAGTTTCTTACTGATTTTAGGCCTTGTCTCTGTATATTATTCTTCAACTTAGCAATAGGAAAATTATACAAAGTATATCGTCATGGTCATAGCCAAAAGAGCACACACGGAATCTTGGACGGGGAATATGTGGGTCCAGGTACTTGTAGTTCTCGTGCCGTTGTAACCCATTGTTCTACACGGAGAGTAGGAATTTTAGTTAAGCTGAAAGTTGTAGCTGTAAATGAACATTATTAGGTTTTTGTTGCCATGTAAGTTAGAATTGGCCATTTCCACAATTTTTGTGTGGATTGTCCTGTATTTGGCTCAGATCAAGTGATATGTTAGATGTTTATTTCAAAAGGGCTGGTTGCTACTTGGATTCATATCGTGTGCAGCCCTTTAATTAAACAAATCTATTTATATAAGTAAATCTATTACTTTGGAAATCTCACCCCATTACAATTTAATTCAAAATATAAATTGATGTTTTAATTATAGAAAGTTATTCATTCAATTCTAAAATGTAAAAGCAAAATAAATTTTTTTTTTTTTTTTAAAATATAAGAGCAATTTGAGTTTTTCGATTGGCCTTTAATTCAAACTTTGATTTTTCTAAAGCTGTTATTTCCACTCTGTTATTTGAGGATCTTTGGAAGATCCTTTCAATTGGCTAGCATTATGAGTTAAATTCAGTTAAGTATGAATTGTTCAAATTCTATTTGTGTAATTTATCAAATTTAAAATAAAATTTGTGTAGGATTTATTTAATTATAAAGCCGAATCCGAATATGAATCGAGTTTGAATAGTTTGAAATTTTTAAGCAAATTATATCAAATATCAATAGAAAAAAATAATTTAATAATATCTGAGTAATTAATTGAATTTTAAAATATATTCGTATTTTACTCGTTAATATTTTAAATCGAGTTCAAATTCTTATCAGAAAACAGAATTTTTGCAATATATTGAAATTCTAAATCTTTCTTAGCTAGACATTTCCCTTTTTTTCTTTTTGTGGGATCTAGTTCCTCCACCATTGGGAACCCCAACAAGTTTCAGGCTTGTGAGCACTTTTGCAGCCAGTTGTTAGTCACTTTTGCAGGGGACACCAAAAGAAAACTAGATGGAGTGTATTATTGTCACGTAATAATTAATTTTTTATTTATTGGAAATTATTGATTTAATTAAGTAAGAATAATTTGACAACGGTAGGTGGAATGTAGGAGATGATGAGACATGAAATGTATTATAAGATTTGAAATCGTGCTTTATATAACGTGTTGGAGTAGACAATATTTTTGGTTTATTTGACACAATTTATTTTAAAACAATTTAAAATTTATTTCATAATTAGAATAAATTATAAACTGAAAAAAAAAGTAACTATTGACTAACTTTTTAAAATAAGTTGATAATATATGTTATATTTAACTTATAATTTTTTTTAAATTACTAAAAATAATTAATTTTAACGTAGTTACCTTTTAAAAATAAATTGCAATTAATTTCAATAAATTAAAACAAACAGACCCTTTAACCATCTTTAAAAAAAATAACCAATAATTTATTAATTTGGAAGACAAAATAAAAAGTCATCATTTCAAAATTTTTTATTTTTTTTCAACGGAGGGTACAACAGCTGTACGGCTTTAGTCATGAAGTAGGAGAGAAAAACTGTGTGGACATCATTTAACCAATTGTGTAAGGAGAGAGAAAACATGGGCATAGTGGGCATTCTTCCATTCTCTTTACTGCCTGGAGCTTTGCCTACATCGATTTCCGTAAGACAAATAAAATATATTTTTACATAATTTGCAAAGTTGTAAACTTTAAAGGCAATATAAATTTATTACGAACAATTATAGTTATCGTAAACTAACTAGAAAGTAATATTAGTTACTATTAATTTCTATTCACTCGTATTAATTTGAATTTTAGAATTTTATAATCAATGTCACTTATGAATTTAAAGAATAGTGAAACAATAACAATTAATTATCTAAAAATTACTATTTGACTAGTGTATCGCTTGATCCTGAATAATTAATAATTACTCATGTAAAATAAAAATAAAAAATACGGTCAATTCCATGACTAATTTTAACCTATCACACTAAAAATAGCTAATTAGGAATAATTTAATTCGGCTTAAAAGTCAAAAGGATAAAAACGTACGTGGCGATGGAGGTTGAAATTATGGACGAAGTTGCTGCATACACGACTCGATGAAACTAGTAATTGGATGTTTTTAATCCACGTACCCTACATGCCTCTATGCAGGTCACCCTTGTGTCTACGACTCTTGAAGTTTCAATC
>JAUMHB010070396.1:0-10846 GCA_032359685.1 Pittosporum tobira | reverse complement strand
ACTTTGTTATTATTTGTCTTTTTATTCTAAATGAATAGTTATTTTATTTTTATACACATGAATTAAAATTAATAATATATATATATATATTCTATTTTTTATTAAAAATTGTGAGTGAAAATTAAATTTTTTAAAAAAGATGAGAGAAATTAAAAGTAATGTAAAAAGATAATTAATATATTTTTTTAAAAATTATTATTTTGAAACAATTTTTTTTTAAAAAAATTATTGTGTTGAAATATAGAGAGTATGTTACATAAAATACCCAGTGAAAAGTCAACACCTACGCTCTCAAGTCTTAATGATAGATTGTTTACAGAAATTTATACAACATTTATTTAAAAGCATATCTATATCTGTATATGTATTTATTATTATTATTATTTTATTTTTATCTTTAATTTTAATTTTTAAAAGCCTATCTGTACCACTCCTCTTTAGGTACTATTTATTACGTCTCATTTATATTGTAACACTTATTTTTTTGGACATTTCACATTATTATAACATACTAAATTTGAAAAGTTAATAATGTTAATTGTCTAAATTACTTTTACTTTATCAAATATGACCCACTACTTTAATCATTATTTTCCTATTTAAAATTATAATATCAGTATTATACCCCACCACTTCAATCACTATTCTCTTTTTTAAAATTATAATATTATTACTTCCATCACTATTCTCCTTTTAAAATTATAATATCAAATAATTTTTTTAAACTCCACAAAAAGTCAAAGTGTTACAATTCAATTGGTTTCACAATAAATATATCCCCTGCACATTTTCACTTTAAAATAAATTTGTGTAGTTAAGTAATATTTCATCTTTTTTAAATTAAAAATATTTTTTAAAATTAAATTTGGATTATAATTTTATATAATTTTTTTATATAAAAATAGTCTAAAATTTTATCTATATTTATAATAAATTAATAGATTAAAAATATCATCATATTTTTAGGTACCAAAACAAAAAATTATATATATAGTTTTGAAAAAATATAATAAAACAATATATTCATATTTATTTTTGGAACGGAGTTATTATAGAATTAATACTATAATTCTTTTACTTATGGTCAATAGAAAAATTTTAAATGTACCATTGATTAAAAGAAAAAAATAGTAAAGTTTAAAAGATTATATTATATTAATTTTTTAGTTTGCAGTAAATACGTTATATTGTATATTGCAAGATTATAAAATTAACATTTATAAATAAAATAATATCATTTTATTTAAAATATATACCAAAATAATACTATCATTTTATTAGAAATGTTGATACTATAATATATAATATATTATATTTTCATTTTTCACATTAGTATTTAATTTAATAAAAATGACTTGAAAAGTTAAAATGTGTGCAAGTACTAGCGAGTTTAATCAGGACAAGCTTTTCGGGAGGTCACTTAAATGACCGTCACCTTCCTATAATCTCACTCAATTATTGTGTATAATCCTCTCAACCAGTTTAATATTCCTTATAAAATAATCATTTTTGTACAGATAAGACTGGTGCCGCAGCCATTTGCTTTTTCTGTCATTGACGATTTACAGGTTAGAAGAAAAAAAGCTCTCTTCTTTATTGTTTATTATCGACTGTGCATGTTTTAGAATTGAGATTACTGCTCTAGATTTCTGGGTTTTGATCTTGTAATCAATTTTGTATGTGATCAGTCTTTGGGTTTGTTTTTATGTGATTAATTTTTACATGGTTCTTGTTATATTCGTGATTGTTCATTGATGGGTTGGACTTTAACATACTGATAATTTGATATTCTTGGATTTTAATTCAGTGTTATTGCAAGGGTTTAGTCAATCATAGTAGCGTTTCAATTGGGTTTGTGTTATATAGTCTTGAATGCTGATGGTTGTACTCTTGATATGCTCATAATTTGGTGTTTTTTGAATTTAAAATTCAATTATTAACCAAGGGTTTGATCAGTTAAGATTTTGTTCCAGTCTTTATTGTTGATGGGTTTGACCTAACATGCAGAATCTTGTGTTATAACTTTTCGATTCAGTGATAATTGAAGTTTTAATCTGCTATGTTATTGGGTAATTTGTTGATTGCTGATCAAATTTTTATGTTGAAACTAATCTTAACATGGGTTTTTGAGTGTCTTTTGTCGTTTTGTTTTTGTTTTATTGGTTATTGTTCCTTCCTTGGACATGTTTCAGATCATGGATTACTATATTAGGTTCTGCATAGATTCTTGATTTCTTCATAATGTTCATATATTTATAAACAGTAGCCGGGTTCGTGCAAATTCTTGTAAGTTGTTAACAAGATTGTTGGTAAGCGATAAACATTTCGTGAACTCCAAGATAGAGTTATATAATAGTAGTTTTGCATGGTGCTATATATCGCGCTTATCTTGTGCAATGGTTTTCAGATTTTATTCATTGGAGGTTGTCTGGTGCAGGTATTTAGATACTTATACATTCTCAGATTCATCTTAGTTCTTGGTAAATGGGGTCAGAAGGGCCTCCAGCAATAACAATTCATGTGACGGGGTTCAAGAAATTTCATGGAGTTTCAGAGAATCCAACCGAGACAATTGTCAGAAATCTAAAAGAGTATGTGAAGACAACGGGCTTGCCAAAAGGGGCGACTCTTGGAAATTGCAATGTTCTGGAGACCGCTGGGCAGGGAGCACTTGGGCCCTTATATCAGGCTTTACAATCCGCTGTGAGTGGAAAGGAATCAGAATTATCAAATGGTGGTAGAATTATTTGGGTCAGTTTCTCAAATTTCTATTATATTATTACTTGCAATTCCAAACTTCAAACTGTCAAATTATTAGATTAATTTTCCCGTCTTTTAAGGAAATGTTCACGTAGCAACTAGTAAGTAATTTTTTTTAGGAGCAATTTTTCATTAGAAAGACAATAAGCCTGTCTCCTAGACTGGTATGCTATATAATTTTATTTGTCCATGGGAGTTTTTGTCTGCAATATCATCTCAAAAGATATTAAAGAATCCAAATTTGTCATTCTGAAAAAGCAAGTATGTTGATTTTTCATTCACTATGAAATGTTTTTAACACATCTGCTTCCTTCCTATACTCCCTGGAAATCGGATGCTTTCCTGGAAACAATGAAATCAAATGAATAATGTATAATAATGTTTATTCATTTTAGTCCCCTTTTGATGTCGCTTACTTGTAAAAGAAAACTAAATCAAAGAAAATAATATTTTACAAAATTAAAGTTTTCAAATTTGGGAAGTTGCATGTCCATTTTTAGCGCAACTAGACCTTTTGTCTTTCCACATTTTTATACATACCAAAAACATATTTCAGGTACACTTCGGTGTTAATAGTGGTGCAACAAGGTTTGCTATTGAAAAACAAGCTATCAATGAAGCTACTTTCCGTTGCCCCGATGAGATGGGATGGAAGCCTCAGGTCAGATATATAGCCCTTCAGGAAATTTTATAATTCAAGCTTCAACTTCATATATGTTATGATTTTTATGAAATATTCCACTACTTATTGTTTGCAGAGAGTTCCCATTATTCCTGCTGACGGTGATATTTTACGAACACGAGAGGTAGAACTAAAAGCTTTCATAATTTTTCGTCTGTATTCTTCCTTGTTTTTTTTATTAAGCTGTGCTCTAAAGGAACTTGTTGTAAAATGAAATTATACAATTTGTTCAGGGATAACTTAGGCTTTGATTGGGGAAGAATGAATTAAAAAGAAGGCAGTAGTAAATTGTAAATATTTCCATCCTGTTGTTTATGGGAAAGGATGAATATGCTGTCACGTCACCAATTCTTTTTATTGCATTAGATGTTTGCCTTCATAATTTCTTCTCTTTCTTATTTTGGGTTTTTCCATCGACAGATACCAGACTGAGTATTTAATAAAAATGCTCAATTGTCAATCGAAAGTAAATGATTATAAGGGGTTCCTCTGTTATTAAACTTTGTTTTTCAAAAAACAAATCAGCGAAAAGGTGCCAAGGTTTAGTTTTTCAATGCTAACATTTGCAATAGCGAAAATATGTGTTCTCTGTTGTAAGAGTTGAATAAGGATAAATAAGTTAATGTCACCCGTTCAACTTTTTTGCACCAACTTCTTGCCAATTAGGCTAGAAGATTATACTTTTGTAAGTGTTAGGTAGTTGCTGCTTATCTGAGTTGCAAAATGGTGCTGAAAGATATATTTACCTTGATTTTTTTAATAAAAAAATTATTTATTTTTTCACTTTTAGTATAATTGACTTTCGTGTTTATATTGCATCAGACTTCTCTGCCGGTTGAGAATATTACCAAGTCTTTGGCGAAGATGGGTTATGAGGTGACAACCTCTGACGATGCCGGCCGGTTTGTTTGCAACTACGTCTACTATCATTCCTTGCATTTTGCAGAGCAGAATGGGATCATGTCACTCTTTGTGCATGTACCCACTTTCTCTACTATAGATGAGGAGACCCAGATGGAATTTGCCGCTGCCTTGTTGGACGTACTTGCCTCTTTGAAGTAGTCTCTCTATCTTGTTGAAGGTACTCGTGGCTTCAAAATGTTCACATCTTTATGATTGGGAGCATATTTGCTGGGTTTTGGTTGTTGGACTGTTATGTGATGCTAAGGGCCCTAATGGGTGTGCTGCTTTAGTGTTTTAATAAACGGTTGGGTGTTTGTGAAAATTTGGGGGATTTTCTTGTCCTCTTAAAAACAAAAAAATTGAATGGCAAGTGTATTCGTGTTTATTTTGTATCTTGTTCTTCGGAAGATCTAAACATGTTTTCGTGGATGATTTTCATTGGTACGTGAATACTAGTACATTGAAAATTTCTAAATAACTTGATGTGGAATCAAGAAAAGCAGCTTCAGGTGTAAGGGAAGGTGGTACTTAAGTTTGGGACAACTTTTGACTTTCTTAAGTGTGGCTTCTCTGAAAAGTTAAATAGCCTGCAATATACGCAATTTCTGGAAAAGAACAAGTGACGAAATCCATGAAGTAATCCGAATGAATTCGTGGGGATTATAGCCATTTGCTTATATGATCATAAATCAGGTCTTATATCAGCACTGGAATCCGAACGAATTCGAGGGGATTATAGCCATTTGCTTAGATGATCATAATTCAGGTCTTATATCAGCACGGGAATAAGTTGCAAGGATTTCACTTGTATACGGGGTTTCAACTCTAAAGATCAAATTTTAGTTTAAACACATTGAAAATGGAAAAGTTTCATTAAACATTCAGTTGTTTCGGTCGTGTCTCAATTGGTTTTTGATCATTTTGTAGAATTTCTAAACTCTACCTGGCGGAAAAAAAAGAAGAAGAAACTCTGAACTTCAAAATTAGTGTCAAAAACTGAAAAATGTCAAGCCATTTGATTTGGTTTGATAGGCACTTCAGAGACTAGGGCCATTAAATGAGCAAAGCTCAATGAGTTTTTTTTTTCAAGTTTGGTCAATTAAGTTAAACGAGCTTTTATTGAGCTCAAATTCGAGCTTCAAATGAGCTGAGATCGAGTTTGTTTTTAAAAACTTGGTTCATTTTTCAGTTTTTCACCTTTAATGTAAATAAATAATAAACGAGTTGAGCCGAGTTTGAGTTTGAAAAGAAGCTCGTTCACCTTAACGAGCCAAATTCGAACTTGACTCTTTACACTAAATGAGTCTTTTATTGAACTCGAGCTGGGCCTAAGCGAACAAATTCGAGCTCAAATTCGCTTAAGCTCGATTCGTTTAAGAGTCATACTTCAGACCATAGTTCAACTCTGTATAGAAGTGTAAACGTGTATTTTTTGTTTTTTCACAAGGATTGAAACGTTTACTTTTTGTTTTTTCACAAGGACTGAAACGTTTACTTTTTGTTTTTTCACAAGGACTGAACCATTGAACCAATCTAAACTCAACTGATGTTTCTAAACGGAAAAAAATAAAATAAAAATCACTATGTATTTTCAGAAACGTTGGAGATGGAAAACATTTCTGATCAATAAACATGCTGGAATAACAATAGTCCATAGAGCTAGAAACTTGTTTCGGTTATTTTATCACCTTCTCTTGTCCCAAAGCAGTAATCTGATAGAGGATTTGCAACTGAAGTTGGTACATTTTTGCTGGCAAAAATGCCCATGTTACGAAACAATAAGGAAATTCCTCGTTTCGTCAAAACATTTTCTTTTCTCTTTTGAAAATAAATTATGTCAAACGTATACAAAATTTATCAGGAATCGCCATTATGCCAATTTTTCTGAATGAAAAGCAACAAGGATACAAAGAATGTGATGTAACCTCGTAACAGTTACTGGGGAAGAGATGTATAGAAGCTCAGTTACATGCTTTAACATAGCATGAAATATATAATACTCCCAGAGTATCAAATTAGTTTATAGCATTTAAGTCATTAACAACATCTTGTAAATCAATACATATGAGCGATAGGGAAGCTCATTAAACTGATACAACAAGGCAATGTCAAATGAAATGAAATATCTATCCCCAATCTACGAACGGAAGTGATGGATACCCACCCTCTGGAGGAGGTCTTAGAGATGGAGGTAGATTTCCATGCCAAATTCCCGAACTATCTGATGTTGATACAGGAAAAGTAATACCGATAAATAAAAAGAAAAAGAGGCAGCCTGAGAAGGCGCGAAAATTAGAATGGTAAAAATTAGATGAAGCTATAAACACTGCAATTAATGCATCCCAAAAAGAAAGACAATAAAGTTCCCAAATCTGATAATTGGAGTACAAACTACTAATTCATGTGTGGCATTGGCAAACGATCATACTCGAGAGGCTGCCTCTATCCAGTATATGTTTGGTACAATACCAACTTGTAAGAACTCTTATTAAACCAAACAAATAAAAAGAGTAACTTGCCTGGTAAACAGGCTCCTCCAACTATGCGATTCCCAAGAGTGTTATTAGCCGACTGAGTATCTTCCATAAAGTTTGTAACTGGTTGCATTAAATTAGATAAAACAACAGTCAAAAGTTTAAAATTATAAGAGTGTGTGTGTGTAACACATACTTTGTTCTGAAAGGCTTAGAAGAGAATCAAGGAGAAAAGACATAATTGGTACCTGCTGTTCCTGGAGCATCGATACTCTGTAAATTTTGCTTGGGATGAAGATATTTACAAGTATCCCCATACGGGCACAATCCCTTTGAACAATTTGAAGAAAATTAGTCAACAAACAAATCCAAGGAATTCTGTACCTAAACAAACAGTATTGTTTTCCACAGGACTACTAGGTACCGTATTATGGTTTACATATTTTATGCAATATTTTTTTACAATTAAGTACACAATACTAGGCTCTTAATCTTAATAAAATCAAGATGCATATCTTTATCTCAAGCTAATTTAACAAACAAGAGACAAATATATATGCTTTGATCATCATCCGTAAGATGAACACAATATATTTGATTTTAAATGTGTTCGTTCCAGTTAAATTTAAAGGAAATAAATACATTGAGAAACTAATGTTGCGTTTGGTTCCCATTCCTTCCAGAAAAGGAATGTAATGAAATTTTACATTGAAATTAAGTGGTGGTTGGAATGAAATGGTTAGCTAGTCTTATAATTTAAGTTGAAAATGAGGAAAGGAATGGAATGGATGAAACCCACCTCCTCCAAGAGAAATTAGCATTCACTTCTCATTCCCTCGTTCTCTTCATTTTCAACAAAATTTTCCTTCCAACCACCACTCAATTTCAATATAAAATTTCATTCCATTGCTTTTTCTTAAGGAAAGAGAACCAAACGTAACATAAGAGCAAAGAAAGGGAGTGAAAAGTTGAAAACTTTAGAACACTTAAATTTCTTATACATGTCAAATTATTTATCACTTTGTCTTTTGCAGACAAAAAGCCGAAGCGAAGCATTTCCTGAAACCAACTGAACTAATTCTATTCAATCCTACTGGACCTAAAATACTTTATGTTACTCGTATTTAACTCATCCAGTTAAAACAATTGAATTCCAAAATAACTGACTTTTAGAAACGGCTCAATAGAAAATATCCCCAAATATATTACTGCATCAACCCCCGTTTCAGGAAAAAAGCCCCATTTGCCAATTTACAAATTTTAAGGATTGTACCTCTATTCCAAATCTATTTCGTGAATAATATTCTTTTCGTTCCACAAAAAGAGATTATATTCAAAATCCTAGAGTCAAGCCCGAAATCCTAAATTCAAAATCCTAGAGTCAAGCACAAAAATCCTAAATTTGCCATTGACATGAAATCATGAATTCATCAGATTTTAATCATACTATTGAAAAAGTTTTACCCATTAAAACAGTTATTGTTTTCAATCTTACAAAGCATCACATGAATTTTTAAATTTTAAGATTTCGCGCACCGACAGAGCACCTTTTTCAGCTTACATAAAGTTCAAAGTAACGGTTGAATGAACAAGAACAATCTAACTACATAAGGAACCAAATTAGACATGCTAATAATACCGTTCTAACGAAGCGATTGCAGACTCCTTTACCAAACGAATCTTGAAAAATCTGATTTGGGTCTGCAAATAAAACCCATAAATAAGATACAGAGACAGAAAATGCTGAAAATTAGGGTTTGGTGGAGGAAGGTAACTAAACCTCGTAAAGAATGGTTGCTGTACCAGAGAGCTTTGGCTCGCTGGTGCTGGATACCCTGGAGATGGCGCTTCCGCGCGTAAGCTGTGTCCTGAAATTGCTTGTCGCAGTAATCGCAGTAGTACTTCCCCAACGGCATCTGCCTCAATCCTCCCTCCCCAAATTTTCGGACAAATAGGGTCTTATACTCCAATTTCCATTTTTTTTTTCGCTGCTCATGAGAGGGGAAAAGAGAAAAACAATTCTTTAATTCAATTCTGTTTTCAATGCTGCAAAGAAATTGTTAATTTTTATTTTATTTGTTTTTTCACAAGAAATAAGTCATAAATTAAATAGAATTTTTAATTAATATTAAAATTTTCAACTTTTTTAACTTTAAAGTTGAGTCCACTTCAATAGTAGTTTCAATTAAAAAAAATTGGACACCAAATTGAGAGAAGGTGATTGAGTTTTGAGCAATTTTAATCATTTTAACGCTGACGTGTCCAATCATTTATATTTAAATTTTTTATATTATTTTATTTACACCAAAACCATTATGGTAATACTCAAAAGTATCCAGAAAAATTAAAACAAAAATCTCACATCTTGTTATACAATAAATCAAAATCTACATTTCATTTATAATCAGATAATGTTTGTCAAGTTTATTACTCCATTTATTCCATTTATAGTTGTAGACTAAATGCATATATCTAAAAAAAATATTATTACAGTGTTAACGAATTCAAGAAAAAATTATATTTTATAATTTTTAAATAACGTACAAGCCTACCTAAATTTAATATATTGTGTCATTATGAAACTTAAGCATATTTGCTAGTGAACCTTTAGCCCCTCACTATTGAATCTACTAAAATTTTTGGTTCACGTGAAAATAATATTATTTTATAATACGTTAATCACATGCATAATATAATTAAATAATTTTGCAATATTTTGTCAAAATTATTTTATATAAAAAATAATATAATAATATAATATGAACGTAATACATGTACATGACTTAAAACCATAACAATATATGTAAATATCATAAAGTAAAACAAGAACAATTGCATCAATTAATAGAGCAATAGAGAAACACTTCATTCTCTAGCAGTGCGAGTCGATTTTCTTTATCATCCCACCATATAAATCCGTCGGTCTCTACCTTATAATTTTTGTTGAAGTCATGTCAATTTTAAAGAAATATTATAAAACTAATACAAAAAACGAATAACGTTTAAATAATTTTAAGAAGAAAACTATGTAAACTATGTACCCTTATAATATGAACATGATAAAATTTATAAATAAAGACATATATACTTGATATAATTTTTAAAACGAGTAAAATAACATATAATTAACTAATTAATTTAAGAGTAAATCATAAAAAGTATTTGAGGAAAATCTTCATAGTTACTTAAGAGTAGTAGACTTTGTAATCAACGTTTGTTGAGTTAAATGAAAGTAGTTCGGTGTTTAAATTCAAGTATTGTGAATAGAGAAAACGGTGTTGGAAGATTTCTCCACTTATGGGTCCGACGCTAACTCGATTTCAAATATAATCGGGACCTAAAATGATTAGTGGACACCAAAAAATTTAAACCAAACAAAAAAAAATGTAGCCTATAGACTCAAGCGACCAACTCGATGAAAAGCCACCTCGTATCCCTAACCTTCCAGTTCCGAGGATAAACCAACAACATATGGATAAATGGAGGATAGCTAGCTCTTCTAATTTTCTGATGATCAAACTGTAACCCAAGGCTAGTATTTGTAGTCAAACTCGACGCTTGTATTAAAATAAATTGAGTTATGTACTTTTATAAGTATTGTTTTAAAGTTAGACGGTATTTTAAAGAATTGATTATTTTTTGAGTAATTGCTAACGAAATTGAATACAATAACAATGAATTCACGAATAATCATCCGAGACGTTAGATCATATCTCTATCGAATAGTTTCGCTTAACTAGTTTTAGAAACTGTCTCTAACATATAAATTTTTCTAAATTTCACGTGATATGAATGAATTTAACTTTTCTGCTATATTTTTTTCTCATCCTCTATTACACTCAATAATTGTTAAATTTTATTTATAAATTTAAATTATTTGTAATATTTTTTATAAATAAATAAATAAATATTATGTGACATATATATATATATATATATATATATATATATATATATATAAAAAATAACATAATATTTAATAAAAAGTGAACCGAAATATTTGAATTATGTATGAATGGAAACTAAA
>JAUMHB010070385.1:0-13325 GCA_032359685.1 Pittosporum tobira | reverse complement strand
ACATAAATTTGATCAACTTTAAAAAATTATAATAGATTATTATTTACAAAAAAAATAAAATCAAAGAGTTTGTCTTATAATAAAATTCAAAAAATTATTTATCAAATAAATAAATAATTTATTAATATATATACATAATATTAACTATTTTAACTTAAAATTAATTAAACATTAAAAAATTATATAAAAAATTAATTTTTTTAATAATATATTAATAAATAATTATATTTAACCGAATAACACCAAATATTCGAGCTAATTATAAACAAAGTTAGATAATGATTAGTGACCACATGGTCTCTGCTGTCACGGTGTCACTCCTGCTCCCGTCCTCTCCGCATCTTTCTCTCTCTAGAATAGAGGAGATATATAATCCAATCAATTTTTAAAGATTTTTTTTAATAAAATAATATTATTTTATTAAATATATTAAATTTATTTTTATCTAAAAGTGTTTTCTTGTAATAAATAATCCAGTGTATATATCGTATTCTCTTGTTGAATTGTGTAACATTGAAATTTTGTTTCCAAAATTCATATCAAATGTATGTAATGACAATTTTCTGGAATTTAAATTTTGATTGCAGAGATATAAAATTTACATATAAAATATACTATCCCATCTTTAAAATATAAGACATTATGTTAAAAAGTTAATTCAAAAAATACAAAAATAATCTTTTATTATTAAACGGGATAAGATTACCCACATGTGACATTATTTGTTATTAATTGGGGGAAGCCTTGGGAATTATGTGCAATTTTTATTTTAAAATAAATAAAAATTTATTATATAAATATAATAATAGCCTAATTATTTACGCCATCTGTCTCAATTAATTTGTAACAGTTTAATTTTATGTGAAATTCAAGAAATATATTTGATATTATAATTTTAAATAAGAGAATAGTGATTAATATTATTATTCAAATAGGAAAATAGTAAAATAGTAGTTAAAGTGGTGGAGTATAGTCTTGATATAATAATTTAAAATAGAATAATAGTGATTGAAGTGATGTGCCATATTTGATAAAATAAATATAATTTAGATAATTAATATTATAAAAATTTTTAAATTAAATATGTTACAATAATAAAAAATACGTATTTAAAAAAAATAAATATTATAATATAAATAATACGGATGAGTATAACATTTGTAATTATCCTTTATTTTCCTAAAATGCCCTCATTTTATCCATAAACATTCTCCATTCCTGGCCTTCTCTTCATCAATAAAAGGACACTCCCCCTGCTCACGGCATTTCTATAGTACTCCAGAAACTCGAGCTTCAGAAAAGAAATAGAGAAACAGAGATAAAAGAGTGAGATTTAGAGAGAAACACAAAATGGTGAAGGATGTGAGTGAAGAAGGACAAACCCACCACGGAAAAGACTACGTGGACCCTCCGCCAGCTCCCCTCATCGACATGGCTGAGATCAAGCTCTGGTCCTTCTACAGAGCCTTCATCGCCGAGTTCATAGCCACCCTCCTCTTCCTCTACATCACCGTAGCCACCGTTATTGGCCACAAGAAGCAAACCGACCCTTGCGGTGGCGTGGGCCTCCTGGGCATCGCTTGGGCCTTCGGCGGCATGATCTTCATACTCGTTTACTGTACCGCCGGTATCTCCGGTAAGCAAAACCAAGATCTAAAAACTACCCTTTCGTGTTAACAAAACCCCATTATATCCTTCCCGTTTCTTGAAAAATAAGGAAGCTTTTCCTGATTTTCAGGTGGTCACATTAACCCTGCTGTTACGTTTGGACTTTTCTTGGCAAGGAAGGTGTCACTTATTAGAGCTGTGGCTTACATGGTAGCACAGAGTCTGGGTGCTATATGTGGTGTTGGTTTGGTGAAGGCTTTCATGAAGAACGAGTACAACTCACTGGGTGGTGGAGCTAACTCGGTTGCGCATGGGTATAACAAGGGCACAGCTCTAGGTGCCGAGATTATTGGTACTTTCGTGTTGGTGTACACTGTTTTCTCTGCTACTGACCCCAAGAGGAGCGCTCGAGACTCTCACGTGCCTGTAAGTAGAACATAATTCCATAAGTCCATATATTGCTGTCACTTTGCTACTAACTCATTTTTATTTTTAGTAAAAATTTTAACTTTTGTTGAATGATATTTTATTTTTATTCGGGCAGGTTTTGGCTCCTTTGCCTATTGGGTTTGCAGTATTCATGGTTCATTTGGCCACTATCCCCATCACAGGTACTGGTATCAACCCTGCTAGGAGTTTTGGTGCCGCTGTCATTTACAATAATGAAAAAGTCTGGGATGACCATGTAAGTTACATGTGTGCGCGCGCGTGTGTGAATCCATATGTAGTTAGCTGTGCTTTTTTTTTTTTTTTTGACATTTTAGTTCTTGGTTGATGGATTTCAGTGGATCTTCTGGGTTGGGCCATTTGTGGGAGCATTGGCAGCAGCGGCATACCATCAGTATATATTGAGAGCTGCAGCTATTAAGGCTTTGGGCTCATTCCGCAGCAACCCCACCAACTAATTTAAAAGCCCATCAACAATTAAAGAAGATCTTTAGAAGAATTAGTATTATCCATCTGTCCAGTTGTCATTAATTATGATCTCTATTTATTTATTTGTATTTGTATTTGTACGGAATGTTGACGAGACGACCTATTATTATTATTTTTCAGATATTTGTTTTTTAAAATTTCATGTAGTTTTTGTTTTTAGCTTTGGCTGTGTGGTTATTTGGTCCAATGAGCAGTAATGGTGTTGTTTCCTTCACTTGCATATTGTGTACAATCTGTCTTTCATAGTGAGTTATATAAACCCTAATTTTTATGAAGAGAAAAGTTATGTACATATTTATTATACATTTATTGTATATAAAATAATATAAAATATATTATTTGAGAATTTAAATATTTAAATTAAATAATAACAATATTCATTTTTTAAAATTATATTATTTATTATATTATATTAAATTAAATTAATGTATAATAGACGTGTACATAATTATACATTTTTATTAATTTCGAATCCGATTAATCTGCATTCAAAACAATCTAGGTGAGTAATAGTCGTTGGACACACTGTCCGAGTTGTCTACCGATTTTAAATCAGTGTTATATTTATTTTTACTCCATTGCCATTGGGCAGTGATACGTATAGCTGACAATGGTTAAATTAACATCACATGGCTCAGGTGGTGGGCCTTGGGTCATGAGCAAAATGTGGAACATAGGATCCAAGAACCCATAAAGACCTAACCATCATGTGCTTGGTGGAGCAATTTCACTTTTGCTTTCCTCGAGACCATTCTTGAATAAATATAAAAGCTCCAATACGAGTGAGATACGGTCCCATAGAAGAGTTCTGAAAACGGCCAAAGATGCCATCGGATACGGTTCTTGGCGATGGACCGTTTAACCTTTAACCCCTCCTGTAAAGGGTCTCTGCGGAAATTGCTGGAATCACAAGTGCTTTTGTCCTCTTTTTGAGCTAAAAGTCGAACCCAATATAAGAGAAAGGGAGAGAGAGTGACCAACGGACCTTTTTTCCAAAGTATTTAAGTCCTGTTCCCAAATAAGAAATTAGGGGTTTAAACTTAAGAGTGTGCGTGTATGTGTCAAATTATTAAAAAAAAAAAAAAAAAAAAAGAGAAAAAGAAAATGTCGCCTTGGAATTACACGTGTCAACTGGGTAGAGGACAAATGGTTTATAGGGATAACTGTTGCGCGTGGAGAGTGAGGTACTTAAGGCTAAGTGGGTCCGCTTTATCTCATTAAAGCAAGTCTCGCGCGAATTCCAAGCAAAACAAGAAGCCAAGTGGGTCCGCTTTATCTCATTAAAGCAAGTCTCGCGCGAATTCCAAGCAAAACAAGAAGCCCACCGTTTTTGCTTTCTTTCGCACTCGAAAAAGATAGTGCAAAATATTGTTATGAGAAAAAAAAGTTAAAATTTAATAAATAGAGGAGATAATACTCACTTTTCCCTTTAAACTTTGGCAAGAAAATTGGGAGGAATGTTACTACTAAAGAAAAGAGAGCATTTTGATTTGCGTATAGAACCCTGTGTAAGTGAGCTGTGTAGCCAAGACACGCATCAGGCCTGTTACTGTATAAATCGAGAATTATTAATTATTTTCAACAAATTCCATATTCATGAAATAGTAACACGTCATAGAAAATCTTTTTAAAACTGAAAATTTAATCGTAAAACAAAACAATCATACTGAAGTCAATTAAAAGAACGAAAAATCACCAGTTTTCATCTCTTCGGGATTTACGTTACTCTCAATGGTACAAAGAAACATGATCAATATGGAGAAACTAGGTCCAAGAATACAATCAATAAGCATAGCCTAAGAATACACTTAATAAGGAAGTATGGGTCATGTTCACAACGTTGGAACCGACCCGGCCCAATTCAACCCGAGCCACACCATCACATTCATTTAACTGTAAATTGTTACCATGTTTTCCAGACCATCTATGAAATCAACTTTACAAATCAGAAGCAGCAAGAGGGGTCATAGAATGTGCCACTGACATAAAAAGGTAAAATACATTGCTTCTTCATGCATTACTATTACTACCTTAGTCAGGTAAAGCAGTTCCTCTCTCGAGATTGTTCTTGATCTCAAGTGTGTATTTGCCAAAGGCCCGCTCAATCTTCTTATTGAAGTGTTCGTTACGGTCATTGATCGAGTCAATGTCTTTATCTTCATGGAACTTTCTCCTCCTGCTAAACGAGGCCCGTTTTTCGTCCCTGTCCTTGAGCTCTTTCACCATCCTCTCAATCCTATCTTCTGAAATCTTTGGTGCCTGTCAACAAAATATGATTAAATACTTTTCAAACTCACCGAAAAAACAAATAGTGCAACTGTCCTGACTCGTCATTTGGTCAATTGCTTATTCTTTTCAGGGAGTAACAAGCTGGAAACTTCAGTAGAGATGCTTACTTTTCCATATTGGAGGCTTGAAGCTTCTCGGTAAAATTCAGGATCGGCTTCTTTCATTTTGTTATATTCTTCGAGGTCGACCTCAATATTCTTTGTCCTTTTCTTGTACGCGTTGTACAACGTTTTCTGGTTAAAAACTGTTCAACCAAGAGTTTCACACATCAAACAATTTGGAAATATTACCAAAGTAGGCAATGTGAAATTATTGAAGAATTATCAAAAGATTCAAGTTCCAACACTGTAAAGTTCCCAGATCTCCATAAAGGGGATTTAAATCCACAACAGTTTAAGTAAAATGAATAATAAGTTAGTTTTTAATAAATAATATCTTAATGTACCAATGGCGCTCCTAAAAATTTCTGCCAATTTTATAGTTTTAAAATTGGAAACAAATGAGATGGATGGAGAAGCTCTTATACACACACGTAAATTCACTGAACAAATGTACATAACCAATCAGAGAATCAATCAAAGAAATAAATAATGATATATCTTTATAAATGGAGAACTACATACCTTCCCAACCAGAAGGAGCAGGATCCTTTTCCCATTTCTTATACTTGGCCTCTGCCATCTGTTCGGTATCTAGCATATATGCCTTACTCATATCCAAACCATTGGCATCGAGAAGTTTACCGATTTTTTTCTTCCTCTCTTCAACCCATTTCTGCTTTGAAATGCCCCTAGTTTCTTGTGGAGCTTCCATTCTTTTCTTCTCAGCCACCATGGCAGTTTGATTAGCCTTCCTTGCTTCATTCTACATGTAGGGACCACAAAAAAGGTTAGAAACTATATAAAGATAAAGATGATTAGAAACGTAAACTACAGGATCGAAGTGTATATTACCATTTTTAGCCTCAACTCAAATAACCTTTTCTGCTTCCCCGTTAGCTTAGCGAAGTCTACCTCCACATTGTCTTTAACTTCATCCTTACTAGCATCATCTGGATGCTCTTCGGACTCATCCCTTTCATCATGCAGATCTTTGCCCTCATTCGAATCTACAACAGAATTGGATTCAACAGAAACAATAGTTCGCATAATTGACAAAAAATATGACCAAACATGCTAGTTTATCAGCGCAAAACCATTAGCTGAGACAATTTAAAAAAAAAAAAAAAGAAAGAAAGAAAAAGGTAACACATTAATGCAACATTGAATCAACTGAAACCTAACTCACTAAATCATAATGTTTTTCCGGTTAATGATCACCACAACAATGAGAGCAAAAAAGACTACTTTTGGGGGTCCACTGTACATACAAGCCTATACATGTATTTTAACTCTTATGGTTGATAATGAACTAGGATGCCACTTAGTTTTCAAAAATTGACTTCCCTAATTTATGTAAAATTACCAAAACACAAAATAATAACACAATGCTAAATAAGTTGCATAACATATATGATAAAGGTAGAATCTCCAATTACTTTGTGGAAGTGGTTTCAATGTTGATTTATTCATTTATTTTTTGTGAAGAATGCTAAGCAAATTGCAAACTTTTACAAACAGACAACCTCTTTTTACTGCAACAAGGACAACAAAGGGTTTCATCATCATAAACATGTAAGTTTGTAAAAAAGCCTGAATGGAACTGAAGCCTTCCAAATGTCAATGTCAAAGTGTGAAGAAATTATAGCCAGAGCAACTGTTTCCCTGTCTACGACAACCTCCTCCAGGTTTTCCAAAAAATTGTTTCCAAGACTAAGAGTGTCATTGACTAAGGTAAATTTTCCAATATTTGATTTAAATGATGGTAAAATGTTGGAGAACTCATAGGAAGAAGTACTTTCATAATCATGCAAAACTTAGCAATATATAGCCAGTCATTGATACAGTATTATCGAGTTCAATGGAAAAGCGAATTTCTGTAACAATTTGAGACTTGACACTTTATAAAATGCGAATGAAATCATCGGTTAAACATATGAAGCGTGAGGACAAAAAGGTTTGTTCCATTGCAAATACATTACTTCAAATAAAGGAAAAGCACTAATACAAATAGAAAACAGTGAAACACGTTAAATCATTGAGCTACGCGACTTTATTGATTGCACATAAATTTTGAACATATCGTAGGTGCACGATCAAGAAATTACTTAAACATACTCATCATAGAATTATTTCAAGAAACCAAATGAGCAAACTGACCTGGTTCATCTTTACTTGTCCGCTTCTTCGCTTCTGCAATAATTTTGAAGCAATATTCGCTACATTCATGGTATGGGTTGGCTGCGTTTCTGCAATCCGAGTGCACTCTTCCCTCTTCAACCATATTTATGCTGTGGTATTAGAAATACATTACTCGAAGTCCGAACCAAGCAACTATAACAATATTAAATCTCCCAATTGTTTCATACAATATCCAACTCTCAACTTCCATTAGGAATTCCTTATACTAATTATATGTGGAATTATAGACAGCAAACAATTCAAGAATCAATATAACAATCACTCCATAAAATGTATTCCAATAACTTAGAAAATAGCAATGAAGTAGAAAAGTTACGGTTCCTGTGACAAAATTTCATCTTTTATCCAAACAAATAAAACAATATAAAACTATTGGATCCAGAAAAATTATAAGTTAAAGCACATAAATTTAGTTTTAATTTAATTACTATCAACTCAAAATTTGACCTAATCATATCATAAAGAAAGAACTGCGCTGGGTATTCATTTTTAGTTTAAGAAGCCTATAAAATACAATTAGGGTTTCACTTTTGTTCCTTTTTCGAAGCTTAATCAGTAAGCAGACGCGGAAAAATGGATAAGCAAATAGAAAATTATTAACCCTAGAACATGAGACATAATTTAGCAGAAAAATGGATAAGCAAATAGAAAATTATTAACCCTAGAACATGAGGGTTGATATAGGGAGCAAGATTGATAGAATAAACTGAAACTACAAACTAAGGAGACGAGAAAATTGGAGGCAATTGGAAAATCGAGAGGAAAGGGGCGAATGGAGAGAGAATAAAACCCTACCAACGGATTATGGGTCGGTTTACAAATTACTCCTACCACTTATAAGTAGGCCCCTTCCAGCAAAGCGCTCCTAGGCTCCCACGTACGTACAAAAGGAGATGGATTCAAGCTGCTGTTTCAGTAAATGCAGTTGTCTGAGGTCTTGGTTTAGCGTTTTGTTATCACTTATAATTTTTTAAAATTTGAAAAAGTAATTCATTATTGTTTGATTCAGCTTTTATTTTTTTTATTGTACAATTTTATAAAACAGTCAATAAGAAGGAATTGGCCTCTAGCAATTTAAATTATACTGTTAATTATTTTTTTAGCTGAAAAAACTTTTTTACTCTCTAGAATTCTAAGTAAATTACGATTTACCCAATTGCATTATTGCTTTTAACGGTCTTTTCTCTTTTCCTCCGCACTTTTCCTTTTTCTCATCACCGAGAACCCATTATCCTCCGATTTAGGCCAGCATAACCAAATGGTGGAATAAACACAACTCCACCGAATAACAGTCAAATCCCTTAAACCGAAAAAAAGTTGTAAACTTGCATCAGTTAATAGATCCTAAACCATATAAAACCATGTAAATCTACTGAAAAGACATAGTTATATTAGTTTATGCTGAAAAAAATCATAACAACAACTTCACTGAATGAAAATCGAAACTCTCAAATCGTATAAGAGCACGTAAACAAGCCCGAATATGCTACAAAATTATTAAAGCAATCTCGAGTTATCGTTACAATCGGATACAATAGTTCTAAACTCTAGATGAAGTTCAAAATTACTAAAAAATTATGAATTGGATGATCGAGATTATATGAAAGATCAAACTTCACCTGATTAATTACTTGCTGTGAGGCGATGAAAGTCAGATTTAGGGCAACGAGATTTAGATTGAAAGACTGAGCTTTTGAATTATGCCAATTTTGAGCTATCGCTTTAAGCGATATTAACGGGAGAGGACCTTTGTGTTTGTGGGCGAAGGGACCTTGGGCAACAAATAGCCTAATTAGGGAACATGAACAATTACTAGAGTAACATTCGACGGTGAAAAACTGGGCCTGAACTATTTCAAGTTAGGTTGGTGTCACGGTGGCTTGATATTATTGTGCTTGCACTATCCATACTTCAAAACATCTCCCATTTGGGCTGAATCAGGAAAAGTTGGAGACAGTAAACTATATGTGGCCCGATATTAATGTTATTTATGTACAAATTGTATAAGTTAAGTGAAAGTATCGGACAAGTAATACAAATTTAATAACATAAGGGTGTTTTGAAAGATTTTAGATTATTTGTCAAACACTCATTTAACTTATTATGATAATAATATATTTCAAAAAAACTAACCAAACAGAACTAACCACTTATTTAATAATCTAATTCGTAAATAATCTATAAACTGTTTTGAAATAAATTGTACCAAGCGAGCCCTGAATGTGATAACTTAATGGGAATTGTGTAGCGTAAAGGCCCAATGTAATAGTTCTATTAGCTAAAAAGTGGACCAAGCCCATAATAATAAGGGCCCAATGTGATAACTCGTTTAGCTAATAGGTGAACCAAATCAATATATTATTTAAATAAAAGAACGTTGAGTTTATTCTCCAGGTCAGAATGATTTTTTAGTTCATATACCAAGAGCCGACTCAGTCTTTTAAGAACAAATGTTCTAAACTCAATATGAGTTAATGTGAACTCAGTTCAAATTTTTTTAATTCAACACTCATCTTTTGGTTTATTACCCAAAAATGTTTAAAAGTCACGTGTTACAAATGTTAGAATAAACATTAATTGGGGATTCTGATGTCCATCTCAGATACATTTATAATTGTTGACAAAGGAAAATCAAACAACATAGACAATATAAAAATAATATAAAATTAGACATCCAAATCAATTAAATTGAGCCACTTTTAGACCTTGGCGTGTGAAAATAATACAACACCAACAGAAACTATATCATCCAATTCCTCCACTTCTACAGTTCCTACATCTGGGCATATCCTTTTGGCATTAGAAAAGCTGGGTACAACCTTCGCTGATCCTGATAATCAAATCATCTGAATATATCTTTTTTGTGTCCGAAGGTTTTAGATCAAGATAAAAATTTAACCCGTGTTGCTATTTCATTATAAAAATCTCATCGGTCTTCAATTGATCAAGATAATGAAAGGTATCACGAGAAATATTTACATAAAATTTAGGAGACTTTAGAAGGACATGAAAAAAGAAATCTAAGGAAAAGGGATAAATACAAGGCAATGGTGAGTAATCAAATTTTCCTAACATATTCACTTACTTGTTTTTTTAGATATTTACTTATGATCAAACTGTTTGTACCTTATCAAATATTTTACGGCCGATATAATCTTCTGAGATTGTTAGGATGACATTTACTCTTGAAATTGGTTAAAAAAATTCTTATGGTAATTTAAAAAAAAGAAGTAAATATCAATATAATGAAAATTTTACTGTGATCTAATTTACAGATTATTCTTTACCCATAGCCAAGTTATTTATACCTTAAGTTTTATTTCATGCATTGGCCTAATTGATTTCCAAAAATATTGAGTGGACACCACACCCGAAGTTGGTTAAAAAAATAAATAATTTTATTTTTCTAATTTAAGATTTATAGATATTAATATGATAGAATTTCAATTTGTGCTGTAATTGCACACAATAATGTTTGAAGAAACGTACCACTTTACCTCAGAAGCTTCTCTGTATCCTCTCCTACAAAATTGGGGATATATTAGGGATACATGAAGCATATATATGAATCAAGTTTAAAGGAAAAACACGTTGAACTCTCTTAGTTTTCCACGTCTAAAGCAGCGAAAAGATCTAGTCACAATCCCCCCTTGTTTTTCATCATCCATAAGATTTCCAGTGACAACTTATATTTCCAATTTTCTTAGCTGGTAAAAAGTCAAAACAGATAATTTTCCTTTATTAGTTCCAACTTCAAATCATGTGACTTCTGCTCACAACCCAAGCAAAATATACAATGGCAAGTTGGAAACAGTACCAATTTAAAAAGCAACAGATGCATTCCACATGCTACAAAAGTTTATACACCTCGTCAATTTGTGTGTCCTGCGAAACCCTAATTAACCTTCGATTATCCGAATGAAAATCCCTAATTTCCCGAAACCCTAAATTTCCAAAGTTAATACACAGTAACAAAGATAAAAATAAAAGCTGTTATTCCAATACAGGAGATGATGACCTGGATCACCATTAGAAGTTAAAGAAAACTAAAATGGACTACAATGAGCAGGCCATAGAATTCATGGGCGAAGGGGAAAAATATTCTAAGTCCATAATTATGCAGATTCCCACTTGAGACCATGAGAATTTGTCCTATAAATACGCATGTCAATCAGAAATAAACAAATTTTTGGTTGACTTAGGGTACAAAGTAATTCCTACACAAGCCCGAATATACAACAAAATTAAGAACTCCAAACATAAAAAAGAATAAGAATAAAGTAGTACCTCTGCAGCTTCACTTGCAGTTTTTCGGGCATCGAGAGAAGTTTGGCTCGCCATCCACACTGACTTCCAAGCTCCAATCCAAAATATAGCATTTATTAGTGTCTAGCAACTCCCTTGTCAAGGCATCAACATTAACACGTTTTGCGTCCCCCTTTAAAACTCTAAAAAAGCAAAGAGGAAAACATCAACACTACACCAGCTCAACAATGTAAGACATTATATTTTTTTCATAAACAAAATTGTCAAAGATTAAAAAGCTAATACATGCTTTAGTTACCAATTAATCAACCTAAACTATAGAAAACAGTGGCATTATAATTTTTTTAACCAAAGTTGTGAAAGATGAAAAAGCTGATACATGTTTTAGCCACCAATTAATCAAACTAAAATATAGAAAATAAAACAATTTTTGAAAGTACTTTGTTGAGACCTCCAATTCCCATTTTTAAATTACTTCATGCAAGTCAAGTACCAGTATCACAGTTCATGACCAAGGGCATATCACTCAAATTAGGGACTTATAACTTACATCCACAGTGAAGCTAACAGTTACTTCCATTTGGATGAGATAGACCCAAAAGGAAAGAATCACCTGAAATTAGTAGTCCAAGGAAAAAGAATTAACTATTATGTTGATTGTGCCAAAAATATTCTGATCGAGCTCCAGTGTAATTTTGGAATTAACTATTATGCTGATTGTGCCAAAAATATTCTGATCGAGCTCCAGTGTAATTTTATTATTGTTGAACAGCGCACATATCGTCTAGACATAAAATAGTTGATCCATGTCGCAAGCAAGCTTGTGGCCTCATAATTTGCAATAAAAAATGATAAAAAGAGACACAACACTCGGACCATTTTTTGAAAAATAATTTACGGATTTAAATCTGTAAGTTGAAATAACAAAAAAATTTTCTATTAACTGAAAAATAATTTCTTATTGACTGTATTTTTCATAATATACTAAATACTGAAAAATCTTAAAAAATATTTCTCCTATAATAAATAGAACTTTAATTTATAAACTAGCCTCCAGGTAACTGGATTAGATCTGTGTGGGCTTACGGCCCAAGATGACAGCTCCTTTTTAGAAAAAGTGGATCAAACCTCTATCCATAATGCTCCTATCCCGTTTGTTGATTTTAAAACCCAAATTCTAGTGCTTACTGTAATCCGAAGAACGTACTCATCTTGTCGAATTCAGATTATCTGTTATTTTTTTTATTTTATTTTAATTCAGTAGTCACTTGTATATTATTTAAATAATTTATTAAATATAAAATAAAATAAATTAAGATAAATAACCATTAAATTGTAGTGGAACAGAAGATGAAATAGAAAATAGAAGATTTGAATTACTTCCTCCTCACCCTAAAAAAGTAGTTTCATTAAAAATTTGCTAATATTAAAAGTTAATTATGTATCATATTTATTTTTGAAAAAGTGATTTTTTTATGTAGTTATAACAATATAATAAATAATATTATTATTATACTAACGGTGAAGATGGAACGTAGCACCATATTTGCAGGAGTATTTTTCAGAGTGCTATAAATTCTAGTTGGAATAACTCAGTAAGATTGCTTTCAAATATAGTTGTTCATTTGACACACTAGTGTAGCACAATATTGTTTTTTTTCTTTTTTTCTGAACAGTCATGACAGATTTATATTAACAGAGATAATTACCAATTAATCCTTGATGAATACAAAAATTATCTAGTAATTGTCGGGTATATAATTGTATGCAGTGAGACTAAAATAAAATATATGTCTTAATTAGTTTGGTTGAAAGTTGGAGAGTAGTTGAGGCATGAAGAATGTAAAATTGAAACGAATGAAAAACTTATAATAAGAAGGTGGTTAGGGTTTTGTATGCCATCTTTTTTAGCTCACGCAAATCTTC
>JAUMHB010070384.1:23001-33181 GCA_032359685.1 Pittosporum tobira | reverse complement strand
TCATCTCATGTTTTTTGAAAAATAATAATAAGATCAAAACTTCATCTCATGCTTTTTGAAAAATGATTATAAAATACAAAAACTTAATTTCATATTTTTTGAAAAATAATAATAAGACAAAAATCTTATCTCATGCTTTTTGAAAAATAATCATAAAATACAAAAACTTAATTTCATACTTTTGAAAAATAATAATAAGACTAAAATTTTCATCCGATAATTTTAATCCTTACCCGAGAATCTTTCTATACCAAGCGTCTCTTATACTCCAACCTTCGTGAATCAAATTACATAGTTATTTTATTTGCAGCAATTTTTACTACTCAATCATATCAAAAATTTCACACTTACTCAAATAAATATTAATTCTAACGGTCCACAATTATACTTATCCAAAATCAGTCACTTACTAATTAAAGTTTATACCCTACCAGTATAACATATTTTCTATTAATAATTATTCAAGCACTTCATAAGTATCATATACAATAAATTTAATAATTTATCAACTGACTCATATAATTATTTCTTATCTGACAGTTATGCTATATCATAATTACCTTCATATATCCAGTTATACCACACTTTAAAATAATATTAGCATGTTTGATAATTATTTCCAATACTGTTACAGATATTTAAAATAACTGACACTGATCGTAGAAAATTATTTATTGGATACATCAACATCAAGTATATATATATATATACAAAATTATTCATATTATTGTTGCAATATTTGTCGGAGTAATAATATAGTGAAAAGTGACAAACCAATAATTATTGACCATTTGAGTTTTACGGTGTCTCAAAAGTTGTCTGACAAATATTAGTAGGGTCCATACGTTTTCCGTTGTGGGATCTACACGTATTATGTTGTGTGGTCCACAAATACTTTACGGCGCACAATACGAGAACAAATATTTCCTAACTTTAACGTTGACATTATTTTTATCGAAAATCAATACTTAGATTTAGCACTCTACTATTTATTTTATCCCCAAAATACTAATAAATTTAATAACATGTTGAAAATATTAGGTTCTTACATGTTATATTGCACTTGGTTCTCATTTTTTTCGTAAAAGAAATATAATGAAATTTTAAATTAAAATTTATTGGTGGTTAGAATGAAATGGTTAGCTAGTTTTATAATTTAAGTTGAAAATAAGGGAATGAATGGAATATATGAAACTCATATCCTCCAAGAGGAATAAACATTTACTTCTCATTCTTTTCATTTTCAATAAAATTTTGTAAGACAATATATTTCCTTCCAATCACTATTCAATTTTAATAAAAAAAATTATTTTATTTATTTTTCTTAAAGAATGAGAACCAAACACAATATAAATGTTCAAAATAAATAAGAAACCTTACATCACAGCAAATGGACACAAAATATTACTGAAGGCTTAACTATATGATGCTACAACCGGGTCCACATTTTTCAACTACAGAGCCCGAATCAGACGGTTGGAGGGCAATCCGCACGTTGTGTGGTTCAGTAATTACACCGCAAAACTTAAGTCTTCATATTTAGGAAATCTTTTCCGCTCAAGCTTCCACGTGGTGTACTTACAGTTTGACTAGTCAAAAATGGAAATGCCTTGTTTACAGTACCTGAGGCCTTTACAGTTACTTCACACGTCCACCGCCATTCTAAGACTCCAAACTCACTTTCCCCATCATTTTTTAGATTTTCTTCAATCCATAATTAAAAAAGCAAAAGAAGTTGCAGTTTCCAAAAATATATTTTCTGCAGAAGCCTCCCTGCATTACTTTAAAGATAGAGAAATATTACAGTTTTTACAGCGCAAATGAGTGGGTATGCGTTTTCCCGGAGAGCCTCCAGGGCTTCGCATGACTATCCTTCTCTTTTCAAGATTCTGATCGTCTGTACTGTCAGGTTTTAAACGCCTAATGCTTTTTTTCACTTGTATTTTTTTTGGTTAAACAAATTTTCTTATAGACCTATTTTATATACACAGCCTAGATAAAAAGATACCTTAATTGTGATAATTTTGGAACAAAATAATACTTTTTTTCTCTGTTACAAATTGTTCTTGACTTTTTATAAAACTTGAGGGGGCTTATAGTAAAAATCAAAAATTTCTAAGGTAGAAATTAAAAACTTCAAAACTTCATGGCCTATGCCCCGGCTTCGTCTCTGTTGGCATCACTTAATTAGGTGGAGAAGAATATGTTTAAACTTAAGAACAACATTGGTTGATTTGGGTAAATTGGATTTCTTAGTCTCTACCAGATTATAATGGAGCTTTTTGTCTTAATAAAATTGGACAGTAGTTAATTCTGAAACTGTTTATTTTTATACGAGCACATGCACATACTTATGCATGTAAATACTGGGACGAAGATCTTTCTAACAGCCTCTTTTGTTGGGTGCATGGACTTTCCGCTTGAATTTTGCTTATTTGGATTGTTTTGATTATTGAAATAATATGATAGTTCTAACTGCTTAAATACTCCGTAATTAGCAATTGTTTGAATTGGCTTAATTGCCGTCCTACGAAATTTAATCAAATAAATAATATAGATTCTAACCATGACTCTAATTACATATCCAAATCTTAGTATTGATGTTATTACTCTGTTCATCCCTGGAATTTCTGTTACTCTTTTGATTTGGATCATGCAGTGGTGGGGGCCTAGTGGCGTCTTCTGATGGCAGACCATTCCACGGTGCATATGCTGATGCTGGTCCAGCTGATATCAAGAAAAAGAAGGTGGTAGTACTTGGAACTGGTTGGGCAGCCACGAGCTTTCTGAAAAGTTTGAAGGATCCCTCTTATGAAGTTGAAGTGGTCTCACCTCGTAATTATTTTCCGTTTACTCCTTTATTGCCAAGTGTTACATGTGGCACAGTTGAAGCACGCAGCATCGTCGAACCGGTTCGCAATGTTGTTAAGAAGGTAAGCTTGTAATATTTCTTGTCAAGCTTACGGTTGTTGCACTAATTAAGCCTCACAGTTCCTTCTGTTCTACAAAAACTGACACAATGTCTTTAAGCTTATTATCATGATTTCGTTCTCATGTCATTACCACTAAACTAACCATTCATTATGTTTAAGGGTTATTATGGAAGTAAAATATGCCCTTTATATTTGCAAAATTCTTGATTTTTCCCCTTTAACGGGGAAGTAATGTACGTCCGATATTGTCGGAGATACTAATATTAAGCTATAGACCTATTTCTTATGACAGAAAGGTTTAGATGTTCAATTCAAGGAAGCCGAGTGCTTCAAGATTGACACAGATAAAAAGAAAGTCCACTGTCGATCTAGTCAAGAAACTAATTTGGGTAGGAGAGAAGAATTTACAGTAGACTACGACTACTTGGTGATAGCAATGGGTGCCCGTTCAAATACGTTTAACACTCCGGGGGTTAATGAAGAGAATTGCCACTCCTTGAATATTTTTTTGATAATTGTATCAGTTGACATCTTTCCTAAATTAGTTTAGACACAAGCAAAGTAAAGAATGAATTTTGCATGCAGGAAGTTGAAGATGCTCTGAGGATCTAATTAATTGTTTCGAAAGGGCTAGCCTTCCACACCTAAGTGACGAGGAGAAAAAGAAAATTCTGCATTTTGTGGTTATTGGTGGTGGCCCAGCAGGGGTAGAGTTTGCCACAGAGCTGCATGACTTTGTTCATGAAGATTTAGCCAAGTTGTAACCTGCCCTTGAAGAACATGTGAAGATAACTGTCTTAGGCAACTGATCATATATTGAACATGTAAGTCGCAGCACTTTGGAATCCAACTTTATTGCTTTTGTTCAATGAACATTTTACTTTTCCATATGCAAATTCTTTTTGGTAGATGGAAATCATTTCCCAGGGTTTCTCATTTGCTATTTTTTGCAGGTTTGATAAGAGAACTACGGCGTTTGCTGAAGAAAAATTCAAAAGAGACGGAATTCAACTGAAAACTGGATCATTGGTTGTAAAATTAACTGACAAGGAAATATCTACTAAGGAAAGAGCCACAGGCCAAACACTGTCCATGCCATATGGAATGGTTGTCTGGTCACCTGGTATAGGGACCCGTCCAGTCATCATGGATTTCATGAAGCAAATTGGTCAGGTTTGTCACCCTTGTCTGATGATTGCCTGTCATTTTCATTCAACTCCCTATTAGGCGTAACTCTTGTTCTGAACTAAGAAGTGTTAACTTCTATAAATGTCTTGGAGCATAGGGTAATAGGCGAGTTTTAGCAACTGATGAATGGCTTCGAGTTGAAGGAACCAAGAGTGTATATGCTTTAGGTGATTGTGCCACAATAAATCAACGTAAAGTTATGGTATTTTTCACTAAGTTTCCTCTGCAAAGTTATTTATTTATTTCAAATTTAATTATATGAACAAAGCTTAGATCAAATGATTGATTTTATTTTGTTTAACATGCCTAATTGTTTTATTTTGTTTTCAGGAGGACATTGCTGCAATATTTAATAAGGCAGACAATAATAAATCTGGTACTCTTAAAGTTGAAGATTTTGCGGAAGTCATCAACAATATCATAGAAAGGTATCCTCAAGTGGAGCTGTACTAGAAGAAGAAGCAGATGAAAAATTTTGTTCAGTTGTTGGAGAGTTCTCATGCGGGAAAAGAGTTGGATATCGAAAAGTTCAAATCAGCTCTTTCCGAAGTGGATTCCCAGATGAAAAATCTTCCTGCCACAGCACAGGTAAATCTATTGTAGTAACTGATTTCTGCTAGGGTTTTCTACTGATTCCTCATATTTTCCCTTTTTGGCGTTATAATACTTTAGGTAGCTGCTCAACAAGGTCAGTACCTTGCCAGTTGTTTAATCGCATGGAGCAGTGTGAAACATACCCTGAAGGTCCACTGAGGTTTAGGGAACCCGGACGTCATAGGTTTCACCCCTTCAGGTATGAATACTTATTTGTTTAAACATGAATATACATCAAGGGGAGCGATCCATATTAGGGGGTGTTTTGCAGTAAATCCATCTATGATTGTCCATCCAAATCGTGGACGACCGAGATTTTAAGTGGAGCTCGGAAGAATTTCTTCCTGACATTGCATATGGTAGAAATTATTCCAGACACCACTTAATGGATCACTTCCTGTACTTAGAACCTTAATTGTTATCGCTTCTAGTATATATAGAAGTTATGCTAGTACCTAAGAATACTTTCTATACACATAAATTATACTTACTTTATCCAGTGACGTGAGATGCAAAATAGTCAACCAACGGGCAGCAATTCGTAGAAAAATTTAATGGTCCATGGCTCAACTTTTGTTGGTCCATATTACTTAGGTACAAGCATTTTGGGCAATTTGCTCCATTGGGTGGAGAACAAACTGCAGCTCACCTTACCGGAGATTGGATATCGATTGGTCATAGCACACAGTGGCTCTGGTATTCAGTCTATGCAAGGTACTACTACTCAGCATTGCTAGGGGTGTGCCTAGAATCTGTAATATTAATTAAAAAAAATCATTTTTATGCTGTGGTCTTCACAAATATTTTCTGTTTCTCCAAAATTTCAGCAAGCTAGTCAGCTGGTGCACAAGGGTGTTGGTGGTGTCTGACTGGACAAGGCGGTTCATTTTTGGAAGGGACTCCAGTCGAATTTGAGAGAAGGGATGACATTATCTAAATTGTGTCACATGATCAATTAGTTCTGTTAAATTGTTTTTTTTTGTTCTCATTTCTCATCTAGGAGTCACACACTTATTTCATTGTTCCGTACCAGAAAAAATGTTTTGAAATCTTCAAATTTTGAATGGCAATTTTTATTCTTATCATTTTGATTCAGCCTTTCATGTCTGGATAGAGAATTCGTAAGAGGAGGTTTATATTACAACAATTGTATTATTTTGAGCATGAGAAACAGCAGCTACTTATAATTAAATTTCCACAAATGTAAATCAAATTGCTGATTCAGTAGATACGAGAATATCATTTCTTGTCTGACAAAGATAAGTGTTGCAGTCCCAAATGCTCAAACTTTCATAAGTATTGATGCAAGAATTCTAAATTTTCATTCACGAAGAAAAGTTCCTTTACATTGATTATGCCATGTTTCCAAAATTTCAAGTATCAGTACAGTATATACATGGCTTAGGTGTCCTAAGCAATATTTCATAGCAGAGAATAAATCTAGTGACCTGCAGAAATTACTAATGCCAAACTCCTTATCTGAGATAGAATTCAATAAAATATTACAACCAATCTATTTAGAGGAAGCAAAAGCAAGCTTTCCCGAACCTCAACCAAAGCAAAACAATCAATAAAAGGAAATCAAGAAAAAATCACTTAGAGAATGCAAAAGAATGCTTTCCCATTAAACCTGAGTTTTAACAACTAAGAAAAATAGAGAATTAAGAACACCTTAGTTTGCATTTCATTCCTCTTCAACCTCTTCTTCTTCGGCAAAACTCAGCACTTGACAAACAGATGGCTCCACCTCTTCACCATTGCAAAAATATGATTTCTTTCCTACCAATTCAGCCACTCTTTTAGCAGGGCCAGAGTCCCGGGGAGTGTCAATGGCGTACCGTGAAGTTCTAATCCTTGGAAGCATTTCAGGCACTAGAGAAATAGATAATGGGGACTTCTCAGCCTCCAAATTCCCGCAAACGACTATCTCACTTGGAACTTCCCATCTCTTTTTCACCCGGCTTTCTGTCCCTTGATTTTGACTCATTTCAGGCAAATTTCCTCGTGATTTCCCAACCGATGAAGCCCTCTTCTTATCACACCTCTTACTCTCATCCTTATCATTTTCTGGCAAGGACCTCTTCCTCAAAGCAGACTGAATTGTGCTCTGATTATACCGGCTGGCAATGACTCTACCAGGCTTCACCGGTTTCTTAGCAGCAGCAACTGACTTTTCCCCATCTCTAAACAACTTCTTTGGCTGAATTGATGCAAGAACAGCATCATCTTTCTTCAGACCCTTTCTTGATCCAACTGTAGTCACAGCTTGTCTTGGACCTTGAGTTTTACAAAGGGCTTTTCTTGATTTGGGACTAAGACTCGCACTTTTCCCCCTTTCTTTACTCGCTGCCTCTTCTTCAATGTCCTGCAGCTTCCAAAAGCACGATTTTCGCCTACTCTGTATCGATTGAACAGGGGTAATCTCCATTTTCCCCAATTGCTGCCGGGACTTAACTCCGGCAAGAATGTCTGATGGCCCTAAACTCAAACCCCTACGCGTCCCAGAAAGAATCTCCCCGGGCCCCATACTAACACCCCTTCTTTGGGTCTTTGATTTAGCACTCAAATTCTCTTCACTCTTTTTCGGTTCCTCTGAATTCTTGAAAATGGGTTTCTGTTCCAAGAACTTGGCCGGAACAACCCTTCCGCGCCTTTCACTCCTTTTCACATTCTGATCAGCCTTTTCCATTTTAAGCACTTGTAATCGTGATGACAACCGAGTAATTTCCTTCTCAATCTCCTCTATTTCATCATCGATCTTCTTCTCATCGCGGAGGAACTCTTGACTTCCACTTTTTGTCACCATCTTCTCAACAAGACCCTGTTTGGCAAGAGGCTTAATTGGCTTCTTTATCGAGTTTCCAATCGCCCCATTTGGGTGAAGAGGCACAGGGCTCTGATTTTCTTTACTTAAAGTAGAGTCAAGAGACCCAGATCGATTTACGATGACTGATTTTATTGGACACGAAGAAGGTCTGATTGTTGATGAGTCTTCAGACTCACCACCGTTGTCGAATGCTGCGTTGTCCCAAATCTGAAGATCTGATGCGTTCATGGCTTCTGGGTATTGAAGAACACTCATTTTCTTGAAAAGGGTATATGGAAAATTTGTGCGGAAAGGGAGATGGATAAAGAGCAAGCGCGATTATATGGTGTTTTGTTTTGGATTCTTGGAGGGTTTATTAAGCGTAAGTTTTCTGTATTTTGATTTTTTTGACCGTTGGGGGAAATTAGACGTTGAGTTCGGCGCTCCAGTACTGTCGTTGGATTATAAACGGCTCCTACAGACGCTCCGATTAATTTAAAGCTTTGATTTTTGGTCAGTTTATTCCTAAATCACAAGTCAGGGCTTTTGTATTAAAACTATTTAATGTATATTATTCGTCTTTTTTCTTTTACATATCCATCATATATTGGCTGAATTTCATCGGTATAGAATTACGTAAAATTTCATCGGTACAGAATAATATAATGACTTTGCAATAAACAAAATTATAAAAAAATATATAAATTTCAGAACATATTTATCATCATAATGGAGATCTGATAATAATATATTATTACAATACACTTGGACATATTCAGTTAATTTATATTATTTTAATTTTTCTTTCCATTTTGTTATATAAAAATTTTACCAATGATTTTTTAAGTTAAATTTGCTATAAAAAAAGCAAAAAAAAAAAAAAAAATTAGAAAAAAAAAAAAACAGAATAAGAAAGAACATATGACGAGTTATTTATAAGCTTATAAAGGATAAAAAATATTTGCTCTTAATTTTATTTATTTTTTCCTTTTTTTCAATTTTTTATATGTTTATGAGTTTTAAAATTGGAGAAATCAAACAATTGAAAAAGATAATTTACTCTATAAAATAATTTATAAATAATTTTGCTATATTCTATATAAACTCTGTTTGATATAGTTTAATTTAAAATAATTTAAAATTTTATTTTTTTTAGCTAAAATGAGTTATAAATTAAAAATTAAATATATATATTGATCAAAAAATTTAAATAAATTAATTTTTTTAATTATATTTAATTTATAATTTTTTAAAAATTTTAAAAATAATTTATTTTTAAAAATAAAATATATAATTAATTTCAAATATGACCGTAATACTGTAAATAACTTATAAAACAATTTAAAATATCAAAAACGAACTTATAATTAACTTAATCAAATTTAATTTTGTTAAAGCAAAAGAAAATCAAAGTAATTCCTGATCCCCTTTTCTCTTCCGTCTCTCCCTCCCCTTTTCTTCCCATTCTTTCCAGAAGTATATGAGCAAAGAAAATCAAAATAACAGCGAAGCCTATATGAATTCGTCTCGGACTACACTAGATTAGATGTAGTAGAACTTCTGTCCAATTCATTTTGCTTGATCGTCTAATCACACTGCACCCAAACCCGCCGAGAAATCCCAATTCTCAAGTTCCAGGCCACCTGAGACCAGGAAGAGAAGTACCAAGTTTTTTAATCCATTAAATTGAAACGACATTATTCAAGCACTGAGACGACATTAAAACCGTTGGACAGCTGGGAGTTCTGTTTGGCACCTGCAATCACTTCTCCGATCAGGTTTGCTCTCCAATCCGTATATAAACCCAAGTTCTTTGCCCCTTAACTACTCTGTCCAGACCAACTACACTGATGAAAAGGTAAAGTAATCCTTTTGTAATCAGATAATTGAAAAAAAAAAGGAATCTTTAGTCATCAGATCAGCTCATATAATTTTCCCACCATTTAATCGAAAAATTACAACTTAAAAGTCCCAATTTGAATCCAAAGCTTAATAATAAGTAGAAAGAGGGTAATTTGATGTTTCATTTCAGTTAAGGGTTTTGATCTCCAGTTTTGGCAATATGGAGGCGGAAAGACAGGTTTTTTCTGTAGATCTTCTCGAGAGATATGCAGCAAAGGGACATGGAGTTATTACATGTATGGCTGCTGGAAACGATGTCATTGTTCTGGGAACTAGTAAAGGTTGGGTCATCAGACATGATTTTGGAGTTGGACATTCTTACGGTATGTAATTTTAGCTTATTATTCCTTTTAAGTTATTTTCCATTGATTCATTACCTATATGATCAAATAATGCAATTTACTATCAGTCTGCGCCTTAAATGTTTTCCCGTTTGTGCACACCCACTTACTTCTTATTAAGGAGTCAATAATATCAAACTGACTTTTGATTAAACACCTATGTGACATATTACAGAATGGAGATCTTATAAGGGTCTGTAAGTTGTTTTTATGTTTCTTTTGGGGGATCTTATAAGGAGAATGAATAATGTTGCTTGAAATTGACTTACTGAATCTGTTTATGGGACTAGTTATTTACTTTATGAGGTGAGCTTGGTAATGCTATGTTTCACAAAAGTCTTGCTTATATTTTCTGAGTGGAGTTTGTCAAGGAGAGTGTTCGTTGGTCTGAACTACTATATATATATATATATATA
>JAUMHB010070351.1:0-13329 GCA_032359685.1 Pittosporum tobira | reverse complement strand
AATAATAATAATAATAATAATAATAATAATAATAATAATAATAATAATAATAATAATAATAATAATAAAAATAGTAAACATATTAAATATTAGTTTATGAGTACTTTTTATTTATTTATGATTGTTTGATTTTCTAGACCCATAAAGACAGTTTATTTATGAAAAGTTTACTGCTCGTATTTTTATCACACCTGGCAAACGGGCCAGACCAAAAAGGAGTTGGGCCAAAAAAGTTTGATTTTTTTTTTTGGTCTAAGTATGTAAGCTCAGACCCAACTCAGGGTAAATTAGGCGGATTTCGATTTTTTTTTTTAATTTTTAAATTTTGTTTTGTCCGTTTGAAAAAAATAAAATTACTATATTCAAATATTATAAGGTGAAAAGAGTAAGACTCACGCTGAAAGTGTAAAAATGTAATAATTTTTTGTATTTGATTATTTCTTACCATTTTTATTTTACTCTTCTCTTTTATTTATTTATTTATTTTAATTTTGCTTTGTGCACTTTTATATATAGCATAAAATTTAAAATAAATTAAAGTTGATTAATTACTTATGCTAAAAACTAATTTTATAACTTTACATATTTTAGTGACAAACGCAAAGAATTACACATTTCTTACATAAAATTAATTGAAAAATAAATAAATAAATAATATTGGGCTGACTGCATGCCAGACCGATTTGAGCAGATCAAATTTTAAACCTGACCAAAACAACTCAATTTTTTTTAGTTCAAACGTAAATTCAAAACCCACCATTTCAATAAACAGACTGAATGGACCGGGGACCTTAGGCCGATTTTACCGGATCTAATTTCCACACAGGTCAATTATTGTTATGGTATGGCCCTCCTCGTCTCTAGAAAAGATTCTGCTCCCCGCATCATCATCTCTCTCAAATTAAAATGTTTTTTCCGTCCTAAAATTAATAAATTTAAATATTATTTTCATTATTTTGAATAATAATATAGACAAATATTTAATATATATTTAAAATTTTTAAATAAAATATTTTAATTTTTTTTATTTAAAAATTTTTAAAAATTTAAAAAACTTTAATCACTTTTTTTTTTTTTTTTTCTGATACGGAGGCAATATAATAATGCAACCTCACTTGGATGTTTTAGCGTCAGTTCCACTTTACTATTGTTGGTTTCTTTGATGCCAGGTATGTATCAGTGTATCACGTGTGAAAGTATTTCGAGCGCGGTATTTATTACAATTTGTTAGGTTTAAATTTTAAAAAAGCATATAAATATGTGAATAAGTAAGTTAATAATTTATTTTATTTTATATAATATAATATAATATTTAAATTATTCTATTATAAATAAAACTTTAAATTTGTGTTTTAATTTGTCTCACAAAATAAAAATAGAATTTATATATACTTCTAATTTTAAAGTGGATTAAATGTAAATAATATAGTAAAATAATAAGAGGGAAAAAATGGAAAATTACAAAAAAAGTCAAAAATAAAATAAAATATTGATTTATTATAATATAACTACAAGTATATAGAGAGAGAGATATACCTTATCAAATATATTTGATAGAGAGAGATGAGAGCAAAGTTGAAGTAAAAAGTATGGATGAACTCTTTTGTTCTTGCATTTTACTTCTAATTTGATGCATCTATTTATAGCATCAAAAAGGGGAACAAAACATTAAACGAATCAACTATAAGATCCACATTTTGTCTTTACAAGTAGAAATTTTAGCACCCAATATAGGGCTAAATTTTGACAATTGTTGGCAATCATCAATTTACAACACTCCCATTTGATTGTCAACAATTTAAAAGACGACAATACCTCGTTAAAAATCTTTGCTAATAAAATTCAATGGAAAAAATTTAGCCAAAGAGAAAAAGAGTGCACATGTCTTATATGGTTTGACTACCTCATAAAAACCTTGTCAGAAAAAATTTAGTGGGATAAAAACCTGAATGAAGGGGAAAAAAGTATAGTCTACCCCTCAAAATAATATTAATTATTCATTGCTTTATTGCATCAAATTGCTGAGCCGACACATCCCGATCATTCCTCGCAATTTTTCAAATATCAACGTTGGTAGCGACTTTGTGAATAAGTCTTGATTTTCAGATTACCGAATTTGTTGCACATCAATATCACCTTTCTTCTTAAAGTTCATGAGTATAGAAAAATTTAGATGCAATGTATTTCGTTCGATCCCCTTTGATGTAGCCATTTTTGAGTTGGCTAATACAATCAGTATTATTTTCATACATAATTGTCGGGATATTTTTGATTGATGGTAACCCGAATGAGTCTTGAATGTTTGAATGATCAATTGCAACCAAACACATTCTTGACTTGATTCATGGATTACAAGAAGTTCTGAATGATTGGAAGAATTTGTCGTCAATGTTTGTTTTGTGGATTTCCAAGATATAGTCGTGCCACAATACGTGAATACATAAATTGTTTGTGACTTTGATTTGTGTGGGTCAGACATGTATCCAACATCTGCATATCCAACTAGCTTTGATGTGAAATTTCTTGGATAAAATAATCCCAAATTTTTACTTCCACGGAGGTAGCGGAATATATGTTTGATCTCATTTCAATGTCTTCTAGTTGGCTACGAGCTAAATCTTACCAATAAATTGATAGCAAATGCAATATCGTGACGTGTGTAATTTGCAAGGTATATAAGTGCTCTGATTACACTTAAGTATGAAACTTCAGGTCTAAGAACCTCTTCCTCATCTTCTTTTGGTCGGAGTGGATCTTTCTTGGTTTCAAGAGAATGAACCACCATTGGAAAGCTCAATGAGTGAACTTCATCCATGTAAAAACGCTTAAGAACTTTCTTATTATATGTAGACTGGTGAACAAAAATCTCGGATGATAAGTGTTCCACCTGTATACCAAGACAAAATATTTTCTAACCAAGATCTTTCATTTCAAATTCTTTTTTTAAGTATGCGACTGTTTTTGTATGATTTTAAAGAATTCCTACAAGATTTAAATCATATACATATACAACAATGATAGTAAATCCACTTTGACTTCTTGATAAATACATATGGACATTCTTCATTATTTACATATACATCTTTTATCAAGTATTCATTGAGCCTATTATACCACATACGTTCAGATTGTTTAATTCATACAATGATCTTTGTAACTTGATTGAATACAAACGATATTGTTCATGTAATTTAGGCACTTTCAATCCTTTAGGGATTTTTATATAAATTTCACTATCAAGTGATCCATTTAGGTATGTTGTCATAACATTCATAAGATGGGTTTCTAAGTCCTCCATTGCTACCATACTTAATAGAAAACGAAAAGTCACTCCATCCATCATTGGATAATATGTTTCCTCATAGTCAATGCCAGATATTTGTGAGAAATCTTCTGCTACAAGTTGTGCCTTGTACCTCACAATTTTATTTTATTTTTATTTTGTTTTCGCACAAATACCCATTTGTTTCCTATTAGGAATACACCAAGTGGTGTTTAGACTATTGGTCAAAATACTTCTTTTTTTTAGCAATGAATTTAATTATGTTTGAATTGCATCTTTCTATTTTGGCCAATCATCTATTTTCTAACATTCTCCCACACTTTGTGGTTCCGAATCCATGTCATATTCCCTTGTGATATATATTGCCACTGAGAATGCAATACATCATCAACCATGATTTTTGTTAATTTATTGATATTGATTATCAGTTTCATTTATCTTTTCGTGGGATTGTTCCTCTTCTGGGGGTGATGCCTCTTTTGGGGTAACTGTCAATTTAGGGACAAGTGCTATTGATGTGGCTCTTCGATCTGTTTTCTTTTATGTGGTACAATATCTTTTGCACCAATTGGTCTTTCACGTTTCAGATGTGGTTTAGATGTGCTTGTTTCTACCAACTCTCCATGAGTTGATCTTTTATTAGGTATTTCTACCCTTGCTGGGGCATTCATCGCTGATATATGTGATTTTCTCACTTGTATAGCATCACTGAATGCGTTTGGCTGTTGGTTCACAATATTTTGCAAGTGAATAATTCTTTGTACTTCAAGTTCACACTGGTTCATTTGTGGATCAAGGGAATTCAATCCTAAAATACTCCAAGATATTTCAGAGTGTCTTTCATTAAAAATTTAATCTCCCCCTAATAGTGAAAAAACAGACTCATTGAAATGACAATTTTAATATCTTGTAGTAAAAAGATCACCGGTTAAAGGTTTAAGATATCTAATAATAAATGGAGAGTTAAATCCCACACAAATTCCAACTATGCGTTGGGCTCCCATCTTTTTCCATTGTGGAGATGGAGTAGGAACATATACAATACTACCAAAGACTTTAAAGTAAGAAATATTGGGCACTCGACCAAAGACTAATTGCTGAAGATAATGTTTATGATAAGCAATTGGTTTAAAACGAATGATAGCTGCTGCATGTAGTATTGCATAATCCCATACAAAAATAGGCAAGTTAACTTTTAAGAACAATGTTCGTGCAATCACCTGAAGTCTTTTTATCAAAAATTCGGCCAAACCATTTTGCGTATGAACATGAGGGACATGATGCTTGACATAAATTCCAACTGACATACAAAAATCATCAAAGGTTCTTGATGTAAATTCGCCTGCATTATCTAGACGAATTGACTTAATTAGATGGTCAGGAAACTGAGCTTTCAACAAGATGATTTGTGAAAGTAGTTTAGCAACATTTTGAGTAGATAAGAGGCACACATGAGACCATCTAGTTGAGGCATCCGTTAAAACTATAAAATATCTGAATGGTCCAGACGATGGGTGAATCAGTCTACAAATATCTCCTTGTATTCTTTCTAAGAAACCTGAAATTTCAAGATGAATTTTTGTTGGAGATGGTTGAACAATTAAATTTTCTTGAGAGCAAGCAGTTCAAGGAAGGTCCTGACTGGGAAGAATTTTTTGGTTGATCAAAGGGTGTCCAATAGAATTTTCTATAATACGACACATCATAGAGTACCAGGATGACCAAGTCATTCATGTCAAAGCATAAAAGATTTTGGGTCTATGAGTTTTGGAACTATAAGACTACGAGACTCAAAAACTTTAATTTTCATAATGTATAAACCAGAAGAGAGTGACTGAAACTTTTCTGGGATTTTCTTATGGCCAGAAACAGTAGTGGTAATGAGGAGAAATTCTTTATCATTTTCACTTGTGGTTTCAATGTCGAAACCATTAAGTTGAATATCCTTAAATCTAAGCAAGTTTTTTCTGGACTTACTAGAATATAAGACATTTTTAATATAAAATTGTGTCTCAGTGGGTAACATAAAATTTGCCATTTCAAAACCTTCAATTAGATTTGATGTGTCAGAAATTGTACCAATTTTGCCTGTAGCTTTTGTTAGATGTGAAAAATATTTTTCACTATGTAAAATTGTGTGAGCTGTGGGGCACAATCAGTTATGCATATATCTTATGTATCCATTATGATAAGTCTAAAATTTATAATAATCCATATATTTTTAATAAGTAAGTGAATTAAATAAGACACATTTTATTCAAATAAAATATTACATACAGAAATAAAATGGACAAGAAAGAAATAGTGCATATAAAAATATACAATAATAGATGATGGCTTAAACTAAATCATCTACGAGCCAATAGTTATTATTAGTAGCATCATTTTCTTCATCGGCCATTACTTTGTCATCTCCAATTGAAAGTGCATTTGCAATTTCTATCTCATGATCAACAAAGTTTGTTTCTGCCATTTTTCCTTTGCCTTTCATTGATGCCTGATAGAGATCGGTCAAATACTTTGGCGTATGACAAACATGTGACCAATGACCATTCATCCCACATTTGAAATAAATGTTATTTTTATTTTTCCCTTGTGGTGCCTTCCCTTTATTTTTCTTTGACCCCTTTTGCCACTTCTGGTGTCCTAAATTGTTGTGGGGTTAGAATTTTTTGTAATTCCGATTATTTTCACTTTGATATCCACAACCTTTAACATGGTGTTGTTCACCCCTTTCACGTGCATTCTGTGGGAATGATGTGTTATTTATTTGGGTATTAGGGCAAAACCAGGTGGATGAAACTGGTGATTTTTCAACAAAATTTAATTTTCTTTCTCCGCAATAAGGAGAACAGATATTAAGTCACTGTACTTTTCATACTTACTATATATGTACTATTGTGACAGTCCCATATTATTTGCACGAAAAGTTGATAGCTTTTTTTCCGTCAATTGTGCTTCATCAACTTTTTTTTCCACACAAAGTTAACTGTAAATGTATTTGGAATATTTTATAATTATATTCAACAATGCACTTAAAAGCTGATAATCTCAAAGAGTCCCATTCATTTATGGCATTAGGAAGGATGATCAACTTTTGGTGGTCATATGTATCTTTCAAATTTGACTACAATTCTGAAAGATTTTCAATGGTTAAATATTCTTACTTCAGGCATTCTTGCAAATGACCCCTATGAATAAAATTGCTTGAGCTTTTTTTTCTTATGTTTCATCATTTGTTTCTTCAACAGTCTTTCATAATCAATGTGTCGAAAGGTATAATTTTGCATCAAGACACCATGAGAGATAATTGTTTTCCGATAATACCAAAGGTGCAAATTCTAATTTTGCAAGGTTTGCCATTAGTTCTGAAAATTAAGACATAATAATATTCATTATATATAGAACCAATAATCAACAGAATATAAATTACATATGAAAGCAAAATAAAAAATTTGGGTCCTCATTGGTATTGTCATCGGCCATCACTCACTTACCTCCGGATAAACAAGGGCATGAGACCACTTTAGCAAATCAGGACATACTAGGACTCAAACCCACGATTGTGAAATTTTTTGACTGTCTTCCAACCAATAAGCCACCACCTCAATGCTGAAGTATGCCAGGATATCAATATATAACATATTATATAAGAAATGGAACACATTTTATTAAAAAAATGCTAATAATAACGTATATATAATTAATACTATAACCATTATGCATAGATACATATACACAATTGAAAATGAATTTTCATTAGACATGGTAGTATACACACACAGTTTATCTCCTCAAATTATTATTATAGATAAATGAGTTCTTACCAAATCTCGGTTAGTAAATTACACTCTTAAGATTGATGATATCACAAAGTTGTTGTAATAAATAAACCCACATTATTTGGTTGATAGTCCTCAATGACAAATGGTACCGTAAAACAAGATGTGAAGTAAAATTATACGATATAATATTATCAGTTGGTTAAAACTTCATAATGATAACGTGTTATAATATAACTATAAGTATATAAAGAGAGAGATATATCAGTAAAAAATATGGATGAATTATTTTATTCTTACATATTACTTTTAATTTAATGCATCTATTTATATCACAAAAAAAATAAAAAAAATAAATACATTAACTACAAGATTCATATTTTAAGAACTAATCTAGGACTAAATTTTAACAATTATTCGTAATCATCAATGTACAACATGAACCACGTTATATTGTTTTTTTTTTTTTTCTTTTTTGAATGAGAACCACGTCACAGGTAGAGTACATAAACATGTGAGAAACAAATAAAATATGAAAATTTAAGCAAAGGAGAATCCTATTAAAGATATTTACCCACAGGAAAATGGGATTCAGCTGTATTAGCATGGGAGTAAACGACAAATATCGACCACCACCTAACCAAGCGTCAGCTCTGTGAACCCCTGCTTCTCAGTTTCCCCATCCGCCATTGTCTTTCTCAGTTTCTCCATCCGCCACAGTAGTGGAGATAACATCGAACTTATCAGCAACAACAACAAAAACGTTTTCCTTCATTTTTAACTCAAGAAAATGGAGAAGATTGAGCACAAGTTCATCGAAGCCAATGGGCTAAAGCATCATGTAGCTGAAATCGGATCCGGGTCGACTGTAGTCTTGTTTCTCCACGGCTTTCCCGAAATATGGTATACTTGGCGCCACCAGATGATTGCCGTTGCCCACGCCGGCTTCAGAGCCCTTGCACCTGATTACCGCGGCTACGGCCAATCCGATCCGGCACCCGAACCGGAGAAGGCCACCTTCTCTGATTTTCTCACTGACATAGCTGCAATCCTTGATGCTCTCACCATTTCTAAGGTTTGCTATATATATAGATTGGAGATTTAATTATGTTTGGTAGACCATTGCTAATGTTCAAATTCTTGCTTTCTTCCTTCTGATGACTTCAATAAGTCTTGGTCATAACTCATAACTAGTCAACAGGCACGTGATAATAGTTTGAAATGCCAAATATTAAATTAAATGAAAATAATGAATAACTATTATATGAGTTGTAAGAAAAGTAAATGATTTTTTTAGTTGAAATTAAAAAAATAATAATAAAGGATTTAGAAAGTAGGAGAAGAATCACGAGAGAGCATTGGAGAGAAAATAGGGGATTAGAAAGTAGGAGACATAAAAAAGATGTAATTATATGAAAAAATAACCTATTCTGACAAATTTAACTAACCATTAAAATCGTACCCTCTATTTGTATAAAAAGGTAGATATGATGTTGGATGTCTACTTCAATAGATTTATGTTTAATTTTCATGCACCGGTTTCTTTTGTGGGGGTATATGTATTTTTATCCTGCGAATGACTAAAATGAGTTAACAAATTTTACCATACACCAACTTGTAAGCATTTCACTATTACAGAGTGTATTCTTGGGAAATCACAGTTTTGGCTTTGTAGAGGATATGTAGCTTCCCTTTCTGTGTTAGTAGATTTTTCATGTATATGTGTGTGGCCATGGGTGCTAAAGACATTTTTCTTTTGGTGGAAAAATGGGAGATAAGGTATCTCAAACTCCCGGTAGGGCACATTGTGCCTATAACACACACACATCTGAAGGAACCCTTGCCCCAAACTCCCGGCAGGGCACATTGCGCCTATAGCACCCACACACATCTGAAGGAACCCCTCACCGCACCTATGTCGGGGTCGAAGCAAAGGTGTCCTCCGCCATGGGTGTCAAATTTGTAGAAGAAAATTGTAAAATTGGGTAGGCCATTGGAAATTTGAAGGTTATACCACATATGCAAAGCACCTTCCCAAGCTGAACATTCCCTCTGCTACTCTTTACCAAAATAACCACAGTAAATATGCTTACTTATACTTTCAAAATCTGTGTAGTGAGCGTTTCTAGTTATTGAAGGTAATGTTTTTGTTTTTATTTTTGTGAATGCACATATATTCTATGGTGTATGTCATTCCAAAGCAAGCATGATCTACTAAATATTCCATTAACTATTTGCCTTCGAGAAACTTTTTGAAGAAACAAAATGGTTTTTGGTCATATATTATAAAGGAATTACCGGCGTCATCTATCAACGTTCAGGAATTACATCATCAGGTGTTCATCGTTTACTCCAAATAATATAGGCTGTTTGTGAAGAGTATGAGGTCTGTCTCTCACTGTTTACAGGTTTTTGTTATTGGTCAAGATTTTGGAGCGATGATTGCTTACCAATTCGCCCTTCGTCATCCGGAGAGGACTTTAGGAGTTGTGACATTGAGTGTGCCATTCATGCCACCTCGTCCTCTTAAATACCATGAAGTCCTCCCTGAGGGCTTCTATATGACACGATGGCAGGTAATTATTAGTAGTTTCCTGTTATAATTATTGCTTGTTTGGTGCATTTATTTTTTCGGTCCTTGATACTTCCCTGTCCTAATTTTATAATTCAGGAACCTGGACGAGCTGAAGCTGATTTTGGACGCCTTGATGCTAAAACTGTAATTCGAAACATCTACATCCTATTTTCTAGAAGTGAAATACCTATAGCTGCAGAAAACCAGGAGATCATGGATATTGTCGAACCATCTACTCCTCTGCCCTCTTGGTTCACAGAGGAAGATCTTTCAGTCTATGGGGCTTCGTATGAAAAATCTGGGTTCCAAACTGCATTGCAAGTTCCTTATAGGTAGTGGACTCCTTTCCTCTGGCTGAACGATTCTAGTTTTTCCATAATAATAATTTCATACTAACCTAAAGCCCATAGTTTTCAATTATACACTCTCCCTTCCACAAAAAAGTCCCATTTGTCAAGTTTCTTTTTCTGGTTACAGAAAAAGAGTCCAATTAATATTTGTGTCCAATATTATATGTATTTGTGTCCAATTAATATTTGTGTCCAAAAAAGTCCCATTAGCAATAACATTGTGTCCAATTAATATTTGGAAAATTTCCAAATAAGACTCATTTTGTGGAAGCGAGGAGTACGAATTTCACCCAACATTGTTTCCCCCTATTAGATGGTGTTATTTAGTATGCCCTTTTCACATCTACAATAAATCCAAAGCAAGATCTATTTTTTATATGGATATCGGCAATAACATTGTGTCCAAGTAAATGATAGTATATGAGTGCTTTGCTTATATGATGAATATGCGCACTTCTTTTATAGGGCGCTTCGTGACATGAGCTCAATGAATCCAAACAATACACCTGAACCAAAAGTTGAGGCCCCAGCATTATATATAACAGGTGAGGAGGATTGTGTCTTCAAATTTCCTGGAATGAAGGAGTACATAACGAGCGGACTGGTGAAAATGTTTGTGCCCAACTTGGAGATTACCTACATACCTGAGGGAACACATTTTATTTCAGAGCAATTCCCTGACAAGGTCAATCAGCTAATCCTTGCCTTCCTCCAAAGCAACGTTAAGTCAACTTAGATAAAGATTGCGGGGTGATCGTAATAAACTAGTAAACGGTGTTGTGAAATTTGGTATCTTTGGTGATGTAACTGTTTTTAAGAGTTTGGATTCTGTATTTGTAGACTGATGAAGTTATGAGACACTTCTTTCTTGTTACAATAATTGGTGTTAAAATGTCCGTATCTTTTCATTTATTCATTGATTTTACATTTTACTTCTTAAGTAAAGCTTCACTATCATAGCATTATCATTATCATATATTCATGTGGTCTGCATATAGTTTATTTTTCCAGTTTTCATTGCAATTTCTACCAAATTTCTTATAACATTAACATTGTATAAGAATGATAGAGCTCCAGATTTTAGCATGGTTCCTTTCCAGGTTGACTGAGATGTGGAAAGGGTATAGAAGAAGTGACCAAGTCCGGGGTTGTCAGGCGCATAGTTATGAAAATTGGACCGTGCATCGATTAGTCTGTGTTCTGGCCACTTAACCGGCACAACTGCATCGATTTACTGGACTCGGAAAAATATCACCAGTGATCGTTTGGACAGGTTGATTTTTCAGAATACCATTGAACCGCCGACATTAGCTGAGCCAGACCGGTTCTGCTTGCACTCTTAAAATTGACTCGGAATTCTCAGTTAGGGCTTTGATTGTTGATTCTTCGTGTGCCTGACCTCCGCCATGCCTAATGAATCTGAGGAGCATAACTGAATCTAGTTTGAGAAAAAAAAAATACTACGGATTTGTCATGTGCTTGTCCGTAATAGAAGAGAATGGAAAATTTTGAAAGAGTAGAAAAAATTGTGATATTATTTTCTGGAGAAGTGGGTAACCTCCAGATAATGAAGCAAGGAAGAGAAAAATTAGGAATTTATGGTGATTGGGATGTTTGTCTAATGTCCTGCACTCCTGCTGTTCAGAGGTTTAATAGTGCTTACAATTTACTTTTCTCAACACCACATAAAGCATAAATTAAGGCTTGTGGGGATAATTATAACTAACCACTCCGTTTGTTATAAAACATAAGAGTATCTTCTTAAAAAATTAAATATTCATAAAAATATTTATCTATTTGAGTCAATTGGCAATGAGATTCAACTGGAGTAGAAGGGAGTAAACAAATATCAGTTCACTGACAGACCACCAACTAACCAAGGAAGCCCTTCTTTCTCCATCCGTCATAGTCTCAAGAAAATGGAGAAGATAGAGCACAAGTTCATCGAAGCCAATGGGCTAAGGCATCACGTGGCTGAAATCGAATCCGAAACGGCTGTGGTCTTGTTTCTCCACGGCTTTGCCTATATATGGTACACTTGGCGCAACCAGATGATTGAAAAAAAAGAAAAAAAAAAAAAAAAGACAGCAAATCTACTCACAATTGGTCAAGTACAGATAACTGGTTACCAAGAAATCTATCAAGTTTGGACCAAATTCTGTGGCATCTACCTGATTATCGCACCAAGTAAATGGGAGACCATTGTAACCCGCATCCATTAATCCTGCTCCTTGAAGAAAGTCATTAAAATCATAGATGGTTGCCCAAGAGTAATCTCTGCCTCCCTGCTTCTTCTGTAACTTTCAGTAAGGTATTAAAGTCTCCTCCTCCTAACCAAAGCCCAAAGGAAGGTGCCTGTTGTTGAAATTCTTCCCAAAGAAGCAACCAAGTGTTCCTATCACAAGAAGCATACACGGCTGAAAGAACACAAGAAATGTGCTCTTGCACCAAATGAACACCCATATTAATAAACTGGTCGGCTTCATGTAGAATAAGAGAGATGGACTCACTGATTCCAGAAAATTCAACATACTAGCAAAACGAAATGGGTAAATTATTTTCCTCGAAAAAGAGGCAATATTATCAGGTCCGTGTTTAGGTACAAGAAGAATGATATAACAGCAGGTTTATTACATTTAACCTGAGATTTTAAAATGTCCACCTTCAAGGGATTTTCAGTACCTCTAATATTCCAAACAAGACAATTAAACATTAGAATTTTGTTCGGAAAGCACAATCTTAGGATCCGGGATGATGGTTGAATGTGTTTCTTTCCTCGCTTTTTTTTTTTTTTTTTTTCGGAAGAAATCGGGGGAAATATGTGTATCAACTAAATAATTAGAAGCAATATTATCAATTTCGCTGATGGCCTGTTGAAACTGATCGTTAGACATGCATGCAATGCAAGTTTTTTTTTATAGCTAAAACTCTCCTTCTTCATGGTCACCATTGGATGCATAAAAAGAAATCACTGGGGATGCATTATTTTGCGAATGTGATGGAGAAGTAGTAGTAGTTAAGTGATTTAATTCAGAGGGCATCTTTAACAGAGGATCATTAATCCATTCTTTGCTAGGAGCAACCGTTGTATATGGAGCATTAACAGTATTTATAGTGACTACGGGATCATCACCAAGTGTGGCGCCATTTGTGCAAGGGAAAATTGGGACAGTGATTTGAGGTCGGTGATGGTGGTCACGGGTAAGAGTCGAAGTGGTGGCCGTGAAAATTGAGGTTTTCTCGTGACCACGCGTTGACAAAATCCTAGTGAGAATTTAGTTTGACTAATTAATGTGAGGCCCATGACCCAAGGCATTGGACCGTCCATGGTTTTTTTTT
>JAUMHB010070329.1:0-13331 GCA_032359685.1 Pittosporum tobira | reverse complement strand
TTATATTACTAGATTTTCTTAACATTTTTTAGTTCCGTGTGCCAGAAATATCGATCTGGAGTGGTCTTTTAGATGATGCCACTGATATTACACTGTTGTGGTAACTGTTTTCAGATGTAGATGGTGTGGTTGGAGCTGTTGCTCCTTCCTGTCCTCGGGCTTGATCAAACCTGTCAGAACTTAACTGAGTTACCGTTGGGCGTACCCTCCCTCCCTGCCTGCTTTGCTTCAGCTTGCTCCTCTTCTGTCCTCCTATCTTGGATTGGACTATGTGTTTACTATCAAGACATAAGCATATTTAACTGTTAATGAACCACATAATTGTTACAAAGATATGATAATGAGTGCTAAAAACTGGTCCAACGTTGGACCAGTTGTAAATTCCGTCTTTTATGGATGCATTCCTCAAAGTGTGATCATTTGACCAACAAGAAGAGTTGTAACTTGAAAATCCGAGGTTTGGTATAACCTCCAAATCTGCTCGACAAAAAAAAAAAAAAAAAAAAAAAAACTTTATTCAAAGCTTCAAACTCTCTAATTATTAGACCTCCATCCTCAATAGATTTAAACATTATTTCCCTTGTCAACTTTAATTAAAAATAAATAAAACTCTAATATTATGTTAGGCTCTCATTCTTTTTAAAATATAAATGAAATAAAATTTTGAATTGAAAAATAGTGGTTTTGGAAATGAAATGTTTAACACATTTTATTTTCACAAATAATTTTTTCTCATGTTTAAATTTTATTTCATTTAATTTCTTAAAACAATGATAATCAAACGGGGAACACCACGACAATTATTGATACCAAAAACGAAAAGAAAAAAAAATAAAGGAAAAAAGAAAAAGAAAAGAAAAGGAACACCACGACAATTATTGATACCAAAAACGAAAAGAAAAAAAATAAAGGAAAAAAGAAAAAGAAAAGAAAAAGAAAAGAAAAGGAACACCACGACAATTATTGATGCACTAGTAGTACTTAGTTCTCAAGAAACGAAAAGGTCGTTACTTTTTGGCGCCCAGTTCTCAAAATTCCTAGCGGTCTCTTTCCCCCTCTTTCCTAGGGCTTCAAAACCCCAATCTTCCACTCCCTAATTCTATAGAAATCCATTTTTTTTTTTTTTTTTTTTGGCATTTCACTTACTCTCTCCACAAACACCACTCTTCCAATTATTATCTCTCTAGTCCCACATCAAAGCCCCAATCTTTCTCAAAATGGCGGTCAATTTGACAGAAGGAGTAATAGCGCAGTTGTCCAGTGGCGAAGCTCAGGCTAACGACGTGAAGCCAGTGCTTCAAGTGACAGATATGAGGGCTGTCACCACACAAAACCAGAACAACAACGAGAGATACCGTTTATTGTTGTCGGATGGTTCATATTTTCAGCAAGGGATGCTCGCGACTCAGCTCAACGATTTGGTGAGATCCGGGTGGTTGCAGAAGGGCTCAATTGTTCAATTGACAGAGTTTGTTTGCCAGGTCTTCCAAGATCGCGAGTATGGAAACCTTAATCCTCTTTCTATCTTTTCTTATGTGTATATAATGTGAGTTTTTGGCATTTTATAGTTTATGAATGAATCTATGGACTGAATGACTTGTATCCTTTTTGGGTTTCTTAAGATTATTATTTAACTATATACAAGTTGCAAAAGATTCAATTTTTCAACCATGTCATCCAAAATTGCATGTATTCCCTATTTAATTCTCTTTTATCTTTTGATATGTTTATACAATGTATGTTTTTGTAGTGATGAACTAAATGACATGCATCTTTTTGGGGTATAGTCGATTGGAATTTGATTACTCTGCGTGTTCAATAAAATGAGTCAACTTAAAATTTTATGTTCCACAATAAACGTCCCTTTTAGTTTGTCATAGTATAAAATGACACGTCTTTGATTTTACCGTGACAATTACATTACCATACCACCATTACTAAACTAAAGGTTCATTATTTTAGGGGTAGAAATGTAGCAAAAACATATCCTTAATATTTGAAAATTTTTCAAGTTGGAATTGTTTTATGGACTATGGGAGTTTTGATTTTATAAATATCTCCACATTGATTGGTGATGAGTGGTGATTGTTTAAATATGTCCTGCGTGTTTCCATTATGTGTAGTGATCTTCTGATTTATGGTGGTCTTTACAGATAGGCACTGGTCGATTTTCTTGACTTTGTTTTTGCTCCTAGTCTCATAGTTAGATACTTAGAAGCTGATCTCCATGGTAAAGCAATAAGTTGATATAGGAAAGCGATGTTACAATTGAAAATTTTCCCATGTAACTATTTGTAATTGAATGTTGAATGAAGAAAATAGAAGCCAAACATGAACCAGAAAATGAATTAGTTTGAAGAGTAAATGCTTTTCAAACTTAACATGTCATTTATTATTATAAAAAAAAAAAAAAAAAAAAAATCCACTCAAGTTGTTGTCATATAAAATGGAATGGATGGAGTAAGTTTCTTTTTTGTTTCTTGTAAAATATGTGTAATTGTTTTTTGTATTACTTACAAAATATGCATTTAAGAATGCTTTGTATTCATTTCTGCTGCTGCAGTAGCTATTAATGGCTATTTGGATTTACTCTGAGCAGGATAATTATCATTATCGATCTGGATGTGATACTTGGCCCGTGTGATTCTATTGGTGAACCACAACAATACCCACCAAAGGCTATCAGCAAGGCTCCTTCGATGTCTAGACCATCTGCACCGGTCCATCCTACCATGAATCAGCCTGGGGCAGTTTCTGGTAATCCAAGTCCACATTCGTATAGTAGCTCTTTTTGCAGAAATCCTGACTCAGGACCATATAATCCAACGAATGTATCCCCAGTATACCCCAATTCAGAATCTAATCCTGGATTTTTACGGTCTCCATATCGGCCAGCATATCCTCAGTCAGCTTCAATGTACACAAATAGAGGACCAGAAGCAAAGAATGAAGCAGCTTCCAGGATTATTCCGATTGCCGCTCTGAATCCATATCAAGGTAGGTGGACTATTAAGGCTAGAGTGACACTGAAGGGGGAACTTAGACAATACAGCAATGCTTGGGGTGATGGAAAAGTATTCTCTTTTGATCTCCTCGATTCTGATAGGGGAGAAATACGTGTCACCTGCTTCAATGCTGTAGCTGAACAGTTCTACTACCAGATTGAGGTTGGTAAGGTGTATCTAATATCAAAGGGCAGCCTGAAACGAGCTCAGAAGAATTTCAATCATCTTCGTAATGACCATGAAATTCTTTTGGAGAGCACATCAACAGTACAGCTTTGTTCTGAGGGTGACAGTTCAATCCCGGAGAAGCAATTTAATTTCCGGCCCATAACTGAGATTGAAAGTATGGAGAGCAACAGCATTATTGACGTGATTGGTGTGCTTTGCTCCATCAGTCCATCGTCTTCAATAATGCGGAAAAATGGTACTGAAACTCAGAAGAGGGTCCTCCATTTGAAGGACATGTCTGGGAGGAGTATTGAAGTAACTTTATGGGGTAATTTTTGCAATGCAGAAGGACAAACACTGCAGAACATATGTGATTCTGGGGTTTTTCCTGTTTTGGCTTTGAAATCTGGTAGGGTCAATGATTTTAATGGGAAGACAGTGGGAACCATATCTACAAGTCAGCTGTTTATAGAGCCAGATTTATCTGAGGCGCATAAACTAAAGGCTTGGATTGAGAATGAAGGAAAAAATGCCCCCGTTGTTTCTATTTCCAGGGAACCGACAGTTAGAGGAAGGGCAGATGTCCGTAAGACTGTATCTCAGATCAAAGATGAAAAGCTAGGGACTTCCAAGAAGCCGGATTGGATCACAGTAATTGGAACTCTTTCATACATGGAAGCAGATAATTTTTCTTACACTGCATGTCCCATTATGATTGGGGATGGGAAATGTAGCAAAAAAGTTACAAATAATGGAGATGGAACATGGCATTGTGATAGGTGCAATCAATCTGTTGATGAATGCGATCAAAGATACATGATCCAATTCCAGATACAGGACCATACTGGCTTAACATGGGCAACTGCGTTCCAGGAATCTGGTGAGGACATTATGGGTGTCTCTGCGAAAGAGTTGTTTTCACTCAAATTTGAAGAGCAAGACGATGAGCGATTTGCAGATATTTTACACAAGGCTCTCTTTGACAAATACATATTTACATTGAAAGTGAAGGAGGACACATATAATGATGAACAGCGAGTGAAGTCCACCGTGGTCAAAGCTGAGAAACTAAATTACATATCAGAGACTAGATACCTTTTGGATCTAGTGGGTAAGCTTAAAGATGAGGACTCAAGTTCTCCCGCTGTGAAAGCTAATAATGTCATTTCAAACCGTGGACTAAATAATACTGGATTCGGGAATGTTGGCCTTAGACAACCTACATCACCTGTTACGAGTTCTAGTGGAAATACTAGTTTTGCTGGTCAAGGATTTGGTGTAAACCTAAATGCTGGTTCTACACTTGCATCAACGGGGCCCACTGATGTATATATGAGTTGTAGCAGTTGTAAAGGAACAGGCCACAGTTCTACTAACTGCCTCCATGTTATGAATGGTCGAGATGCGGGGGGCTTTAGTAATCAGGCATTTTCTTCTGGTGGTGGTGGAACTCAAGCTGAGTGTTATAAATGTCATCAACAAGGTCATTGGGCAAGAGATTGTCCCGGTGTAGGCAATGTTCCTTCAGCTTATGGTGGCAGCGGCGGCCGTGGCAGAGCTCAAGATGAGTGCTATAAATGTCATCAACAGGGGCACTGGGCAGGGGATTGTCCCAGTGTAGGCAGTGTTCCTCCAGCTTGTGGTGGTGGTGGTGGTGGTGGTGGTGGTGGTGGAGGTGGAGTGCAAGGTGAGTGCTATAAATGTCATCAACCGGGGCATTGGGCAAGGGATTGTCCCGGTGTAGGCAATGTTCCTCCGGCATATGGTCATGGCGGTAGTGGAGGTGGAGGTCAAGGTGAGTGCTACAAATGCCATCAACAAGGGCATTGGGCAAGGGATTGTACCAGCATGGGCAATGCTCGTCCATCTTATTGAATTGACAACCCTGGAAGATATGGAACTCCAAGTAAGCATGTAGGTGGCATTTGAGTTTAGAGGTAAGAGAGCTAGCTGTATATCTATGTTGATTGTTAAATTCTAGATTGGTGCCAAGTGTCAACCTTTAATGGATTATATTATGTCCTTTTAAATGCATTACGTTGAGGTTATGTTTAACTACAAAGAATCTGATTTGTTTAAATTTTAGGATTGTTGTCCCCACTTCCCTCCTAACAAACACAAAACATAAGAGAAAATGGAAGAGTGAAATATAGAATAGAACTTGCTATCTCTCGGTATTTGTCAAGATGTATATATTAAGTTGCAATGTACAGTATAAAACTGAAATGAGAAGATGGTAAAGAATGTGCCAAAGAGGATCCATATTTACGATACATCAATTAAGCAAAGAAAAGAGTGCTAATTTGTTTAGAGCCATGGTCTTTTCTAGCTACCTTCAAATTATAACTGCCTTCTAATAAGCCATGTTTGCTTCCTATTGAAACCTTCAGGCTGTGCTTGGCTTTTGTAGCAGCCTGCTGTTTGGACGACAGTTTATCATACAGAGTATTATAGCTTGCCCCACTTATGTCTAAAATATTTCTTTCCAGCATCTGAAGCAGCAGATCATTATGGTATTTTGCTTACTTCTTGAGCATGTTCAGTTCTGGCTCCATCGTCCACCCACCTACAGAGGCCGAAGGAGCTGCCAAGTGTGGGACTTAGCTGTATGGGGCTTTTGGTTGTTTGTCTTGTGACTTGCCTTGTTGGTTTTTCCGTGTATAATATCATATATTATTAGTACCTATGTACATCTGAGAGTTGGGACTCACAAATTTGGGATCACTTCACAACTGCCCAGTTTTAAATGGCTTCTATTAGTCAACATTTTCATGAACTTGGGACCTGTTGGGTTTAGCGTCCTTTCGGAATATATTTTGGTCCGTCGTACCGTATCGTGAATTGTGAGTTGCATTAATGAGTTTTTTAGTCAATTTACAAAATTTAGATTTAAAATCGATATGAATTTATTTTTACTATGAACCATTAATATTATTCTAAACTAATAAAAGTACTAATCACTGTGTTCTTTTAATATTGACTAGTCTACTAAGCACATGTAATGCAATTTTCTTGCCAAAAAGAAAAAACATTATTTTATTTATTTATTTATTTATTTTTTGTTGATATTTTAGGACGGTTACAAATTTGTTGGAGTGAGCGAACTTGTGGATGATATGAAGTCTGCAGAAATTAAAAAAAAAAAAAAAAAAAGTTGGGAAGTTATAGAAGTCAAAAGTTGGATGATAGGAAATATTGGCTAAGAATTATTACAGGTCTGGGTATCATTTAACAGCAACCCCTTATAAGTGTAATGGAATAAGCAACATTTCCATATTCAAACTCAAATTTATCAACCAAATACTGGCATTTAAGCTCGAAACAAATTGACACAGTCCATACTACGGGAGAATACCTTTAAATTATAATTCAAAAAAAAAAAAAAAATTGTACCACACTGGTAACCTTTGAAGTTCAAACAACGCTAAATAATTTTTAGAAAGAAAAAAAAAAAAAGCATTACATACCGACAGAAAACAAGCTAAATAGGAACACAATAAACGACATAAATAAATAAGTCTTTTAAATATGAATTACTATTTATGAGTTTCATCCCTCACTAAAAACTTGTTATTCCACCATATATGGACCAGACACCGACAGAAAACAAAGCTAAATAAAAGTACAATAAACATCCATATACTTTTATGAGAAAGGGAGGTCCACATATATAAGAGTCTTTTAATATGGATTACTATTTATGAGTTTCATCCCCCAGTAGAGACTTATTATTCCACCATATATACATTAGGAAAGATAAAGTCCAAATGCATAATCTCTTCCCAGAATACGTTATCACCATTTTTTACCTTAAAGTACGACTCCACACTGTTTGTTATTCAGAAACACACGGTGGCTGTTTCAGATCCAGGACGCTTGGGAAGTGGGTCCCACACCATCCCTTCTTCTGCATCACAATGCATCGTCTTTTTCTCTCTTTCAGCTTTTGCTTTCAATCGGAGCCGTTCAGCTCGAGATCCAATCACCTGGCCCAGTACAGAAGCTGCAATGGTGAGTGCCATAGCTGTTTTTGGCATCACAACAGATTTCCTAAGCATGGCTATGAAGGGAACGGCCGCATGAACTGCAACAAACCAAGAGAGAGAGAATTTTCGAGTATGCTCCCTCCATATCCCCAGAGGCACATTTGCTGCCATGCCCAATACTCCTATCACAAGCATCTTTTCCGATAGTGGTTGAGGACGCAGGGTCTTAACAAGGGCAGTCCTGGCAAGGGCGGCCCTAGCAGCAACGATTGCCGGTGGACATTTGAGCTTCATTCCAGGTGGTGGCTGAAGAACCCTTGCAACGAGTGGGAGGACCCCACTCACAGCTCTGTAAGACTTGGCAATTGGACAGTTACCCATTTCTAACCACTCGTTTCCCACTGCCTCATGTTTCGATGAATCTCCCTGAAAGAACACAAAGCTAATTTAATTTTAAAATTGTAGAACTCATACATACTATTTGTTGCTTGCATCAATCCCCTTATGGAACAACTTGTATGGATAGTTCTGTAAACATACCTGAGGTGATCTCTGGTTCTTCTTGGATGTCTTAGATTTCTTTTTAAGCATCTTCCATTTTTCGGAAAATGAATCAAAACTGAATGGACCACCTGGTCCAAACGATGACAAACTGATGGTTGCAGCTTTTGCAGCTAAAGGATTAAACTGGGGCGTGGGTGGAGCTGGTGGGGTTCCATTATGGAAATGAGACTGCCCTGAGAGTGGGACAACCCCATCTTTTCCATGGAAAACTTTGAATGCCATGTCGAAGTTGGGCCCATCTTCAAATATTGGACCTCTACCTCCCTTTGCCTAAAAAATGTGAAATACAATAGAAAGGGTGCTCTAAGGATCATATTCAGAACACTTGTCAATAAACAGAGACACATGATAAAAGTTACAACAGAAATATAAATATGCCACATAAAATAGCACAAATGTATGGAATTGGTAACTTACAGGAACAGGGAAATTCAAAGAACAGAATGCAAAGTTCGTTGGTTTGTCAATGTTTCTCAAGAATGGACATCTTTGCATGTCTTCATTGAATGAACAGTTAGATGCCTCCTTCAATCCCTTGAAGAGAAAATCCATAACTTCTTTTCCCTCAACAATATTGATCTGCAGACGAGGCAAACTCATGGACTTTATTAGATGAATCAAACATTAAATTGAATACGAATACTTACACAAAAATTATTATGTCTGCATAAAGACCATGAGGAAAAAGGATATTCTTTAGGATAGCTGGACAATAACCCATAAATGTGTATATTAGATGTCAGTGTATCCCTAAAGTAATCAAGCTACTATGTGTAATCATAGCACCATAAAAACCTACTGAAGCATTAGTCCAATTCGGACTGGCTAAAAGTTAAGTTTTTTTGGTTTGACCAGTTGACTTTGCTATTGAAATTATATTCTCCTCTTGGCCTAGTTGGTAGCTATTCCATGCCTCAAAACATGTAAGAAAACCGAACACCGAATATACATTATATTGAGGTTTCGTTATCTGCTGTAGCCACGTAGCCCTTCAAACTCTAGGTATACAAACCTAAAACGTCTCCCCAATCTCTGCAAAGTTCTAACCATATCGTAGTGAACTACACGCCACTGTAAGGATGGCAACTCCACCTATCGCATCTTAATACCTTTATGACCCAACTCCACTTCTTACAAGTTACGGTTTTTCTTATCCTTCTCTATTTTTCTTCATATATCTTATCCTTCTCTATTTTTCTTCATATATCTATTCTCAGCTGAAGATAAGTCTTTCTACACCCTATACACAAGCAAACCAAGACTCGTGTGCTAAAAATCTAATACTCCTATGTTGGTTTTTTCGTCCTTGTGTATGACCATGTGTGCATGATTAGTGATGCAACTAAATATTTTCTCAATCCATGTACCATAGAACTTCCATTGATAAGTTTACAATTTCATTTTGTGTTGTTTCTGGTGATAAAGTAGATGCAGGTATCAAGTATATAACACCACCATCATTGTTTGAATTTTCCTCCGGTATGAGTACTGATTGATATGAATACAACTCTATGTTCCAAAATATAAGAGCATTATTGACTTTAAAATCGATTCACAACATTCAAATTAAAATTGATATGAATTCCCATTTGAGTGTATATATATATATATATATATATATATAATTGTTTTTTTAAGTAATACTCCATTTCTCTAGTTTCCTTTGATACCGCTATCTAAACCAAACAATTAAAGCCCACAAATTCAATGATCAACCGCAATCTGTATAAAAAATTGAGATCAATAGGCAAATCCAGTATAGATACATTTCAACAGAAAATTAAACAAGAATTATGACTTTAACAACATAATTAATTACAGGAAATGAAATTAGAGAATATAACGAGCATAAGAGAATGGAGATTTACCGGGCTTGTGGGGTGATTGAGTTATAGAAGAAAGTGACTCGTGGAGAACACAGACCAGCAAGCGAGAAATTGTGGAAAAAAGAAGCTCCGTTTTCGATCCAGCCACACATCTTTGTGACCCGACTGGACGGTTAATATGGGTCGTTACTCGTTAGGTTCACCTGCTATTGCCGGTCGGTGTGTCAGTTGAATCGGCTCTCTATCTAACCCACCAAAATTTATTAATTATTACTCCTCCCTTTTTTAAAACGTTCAGAAAACATAAATATACATTATATTTTTTATATATATGAATTTTATTGAAAAGTATAACATATAAATATATATTAAATATTTAAAAAATATAATATATAGATATAATTTTGAAACATCTTAAATTATGTACCAAATAAGTATAATTTAAAAAATTAAAACAATATAATTTGAACGGAAGAGCACATTTTGTGAACATGAAATAAATTATTTATATATATTTTAAATAAAATATAATAATATAAAATTTTTAAATGTAGATATATCTCTTGTTTTATTTTTATTATTATTTTAAAGGTTTTTTTTATTTTTTTTTCTATTATAATTATAGTTTTTAGTCTGATCAAATACATTTCTTTTGTTATTGTCAAAAAAATAGAGGATTAATTATTTTAGAGTAATTCTAATTAATATTTTGATTTTAAACTTATTTCTCAACACATAATTTTATTATTATGTTGCATATCTAACGTAATTGATGATTAATGTGTTTGGGATAATACTAAAATTCGAAGGACATTTGTGGTCAGAATCATTGTTTTTATGTTATTTCTTCCTTCTGGATCACCTATCATTTAATTTTTTTTTGGGATTGTGAAAAATCGCAATATAATAATTTGGTTTTTTTAGATTTTATAAATTTTTAAAATTATACCTAGATAAAATTTATTTAAAATAGGCATTTAAGAAAAGTCTTATTTATATTTAACAGTATTCTAAAACTTGTTAAATAGATTTATTTGGTGGATAAATGACTTAGCACCTAGAACGAGTATCGGAGTATTAATGACTATTATACTCTAATTCATTAAGATTTCGCCCAACTCAGCCCAGTACTCCGATACGCACAAGAAATTTTAGAATATTTACTTAATTTCTAAAATTGACTGAACACTGATTCTTACATGGTACTCATGTGAACATCATAATATTTTATAATATTAAAATTAAAATTAACATTAAATTTAAAATATATTAAATTAAATTAAAAAATTATTTTTAATTTTAAAATAAATATATTAATATTTTTATTATTAAGTTAATTATTGTATAATTAAAAATAATAAATATTTTAAAGAATTGATTATCTATTTATAAAATAAGTCATTTTGATATTATCAACTGTTGAAACTCTATCACAATTTTTGTTCCTAAAAAGTCATTCATCTCCAACTCTTAAATAAATGCCATAACTTTAATGATACCTTTGTTAAATTATAATTTTTATGAGTTGCACACGCAATACGTGTAATTCAATTTTTAATTTTTAATAATTTATGACGTTTACAATGATATTAATTAAAATTAAATAAATTTATATTAATTTCATAATTTTTATTACATGTTTGGTAGGCAAGATTTTGCACGTTTGGGACTCGTGAAAGTCAAAAAGCTGCTCCAAAAACTTGTTAGTTGCCAATGTAGAAATCAACTTTAAGTGGGCCCAATTTAGTTGTCAAAAAATTGTTTTGGTAGCGACATTTAGAGATTATAATACTGAAATATAATAAAATATTATATTTAGTAGACTTTGACAAATTAAATTTAAATTTAAAAAATTAAATTTATAATTTAAATTTAATTTTAAAAAAAATTTAAAATTAAATTTATGTTATAAATAATAATTTAATAAGTTACCACCGCTGCTACCAAACATGTCGTAAATCCAATTGGAGCATCTTCTCGAGGTTTAACCAACGCAAACTCGTTTTTCTCTCGTCTACCCTCACTTTCATTCTCCTCCAAACCTGCAGCTCCATTTTTTTTTTCTCTCTCTCTCTCTCCTTTTTTTTTTCTTTTTTCTTTTGGCTTTTCTAGTCCAATTTTTTTTCTATCTTTTCCACTCTTATTTTTATTGTGATTACTATTCTTATTATATTCAATTATTGCTATTTTTTTACTTTTTTCCCTCACAAACTATTATATTCTTATGAATACATAATTATGGTGCCAAGATTAAGATTTTATTTTAATTAATTCATCATGCATTCGTTACTTTTTTTTACAAGAAAATATTTTTTATGATACATAATTATTTATAATTAAAAAAATTTACTTAAATATTTTTTTTTTGTAAGAATAACAATCTAAACATTTTTTCCATTCATGCATTATGTATATAAATTTATGTCCTTTTTAGTCATTTACACCATTTCATATGCAACTCTTGTAATTGTTATCAAATAACAATTTAATTTAAGTTATATAAGCTGGTAGCAACTTAACAAGATTTTAATTTTTCAAACTTAACTTCAACTGTAAACTCAACTTTGGCAACGTTTAATTTTAGTTGCTTCCACTGCTTAAGTGCTAACAAAGAAGCCCTTAAAGTTTTATGAATTCACTCATTTCTCTAATAAAATTAATAGTGGTGATCTAAAATTCTTGGATTTGGCTCCTCCTCATTATATCTTCCTCTAATTCCTCCAATACATCTTTAAACTATATTTTTTAATAGTATTTAGCAAAAGTAAAACCGATCACTTAATTTACAATATCGAATTATATTATTGCTTTAAACATGAAAGTAATCGTACAATTTTTTACTGTTTGATGAACGTATGTTGTTTTCATTGAATTTTCAATGAAAAATATTATCAATAATTAATGGTGAAAAGATTTTTAACAATTTTAATTTTTTAAAAATTTAATCTATATCTCATATATAATATATTAACACATTTGAATTATTATATATATAAATAAATAAATATAAACACTATTGTATTAGTCGAAATTGGAGGAAAAGTATACTGGAGAATAACTAAATCCGAAATTCTCTCCTCCCTTGGTGTCTATTGATCATGTCAATTTTAGTATTTTGGGCCGTACTTTGCAGCTTTATATAGCGGGCCGCATCGTTGGGAGCACATCGAACAGAATTGTCAATATTGTTTGGCTTGGAACATCTTATTTCTTGCCGGGCCCCCTTTTGTATGAGAAGTTGTTGTTATAGATCATAATTATTTGAGGTACCGTACAAATGTGAAATGTTTAAAATTATTTAAGTAAAATTTAAATTTTTTACCAAAACTTCCACCTCTTTGAATATTAATGAATATTCATAAATCATTCGCACATATTTTTTTTTTTTGTTTTTATCTAAATTAATTTTAATATTAACAATATATTTTATTCTCATAAATATATCTTCGTAATTACTCTATTCCTTTTTAAGGAAAACCAAGTGTTTCATCATTAGTCATTACTCATCTATGTCACGGATTTGTATGCACGCATGCATGTGATAATTAAAGTCAAAATGGGGCTTAGTAAAGTTAATCTGTAGTTTAGTGATCCATTGCCGGCCACTTCTCCTAACTTTTTCTTTCCCAACGAGTAAAAGTGTGTCAAAGGAGGGTCCTTTTTTTTTTATAATTATTTTTTATTTGTTTGTTTATTAGCATAAAAAAAAAAAGTTGAAATAGAAAAAGTTCATATGCATGTAGGTTCTTAAGTTACCCATATCTCTAACTCTATAATCCTTT
>JAUMHB010070318.1:0-13332 GCA_032359685.1 Pittosporum tobira | reverse complement strand
AATTGCTTGATGATTTTTGCTATCCCAATCTTCAAGACGATCCTGAAATTTGGAATCGGTCTCATCTGTCTCCTTTTTCGGAATTTTGTAATCTCCAGTAACATATCGCCAAATTTTCTTCCATTTCAAAAAACTTTTCATGGTTTTGGACCACAAAACATAGTTAAAACCATTTAAAATGGTCTGAATAGGAGATGTATTATCGCTTCTGTCCATTTTTGGTGAAAACACATCAAAAAATAGTAATTTTCTATGAAATTTTACAAAGGAAGTACTATTTTGACTCAAAATTAGTCAAAACTAATGCCCAAATTAGTCAAGAACCGGTCTCGAATCTTAAAAAACTGGTCAAAAAGGCCTTGAACCTGCTGGTCAAATTGTAAAACCAGTCTGATGATGCAACAGTGACGTGGCAGGACATTGTGTAAGAGGTGACGTGGCTAACGACATGTGATGACATGGCAAATGACGTGGCAGGATAACATGGCAACTGACGTGGCGTCTGACGTGGCAGATGATGTTAGGCTTCAGATCTACGGCTGGCGGCGTGTGGGCAGAATTCTGAACGTTCTCGTGGCGAGTGAGGGTGCGTGTGTGGGTCGTTTGATGCAAACTCAGCGTTGATCGATTCGTAATTTTATGAGGAACAAGTAGGTATATCGTATGATCCTATCGGATCTCTTATGAAGGCGACAGAGAGTCGTAAAAGTAAAAAAAATAAAGCCGATGATGGCAGAAAAAGGGACCTTCGATGGAGGTCCGATGGTTACCAAGAAGCCTTCAATGGAAGCTTTGATACCATGTTAAAATATGTAGCGGAAGTTGTTCCGTATTTTTATTGAATGATTACAAGAGAGAGGTTTATATAGTGCAGAAAACCTAAACTCTAATGGACCATAATCAGGCCCATGGGTTGGGCCTTTTTATTATGTTAACACATATTACAAGACCACTTATTTGGCTTTTCATCCCCATCGATCTGATCTACCAACCTCTCATTAAAACCTTTTTTTCGTTTGTGCTCTTTCATACATTCAACCAGCTGGGGATGTATATCTTTGAAAAAATTGATAAAAGGATTGGACTAACGGCTAGAACGTTAGAGATTGTCGCTTTTACGCGATCGACATCGGCACGCTTAGAGGGTGACCACACCAATGGCAAGGGGTTGACACATAATGACATCACGTAGTTCCCTCAGGATTCTCCCTCAGGCCTATAAATACCTCTCAAATTAAAATCAAAGAAGTCACATCATGAAAAAAATCAACACAACAATCATTTGTGATAAGACCAGCAAGACAAAACTTGAGAGCATTTTTTTCAAAAACTTCAAAAAATATTTCAAGTGTTCTTCTTCGATTTGAGCAAGAATAAGAGAAAGCTATCTCTGCCCTTCAAGTGTTTGAAAGTGATGTTTACCTATTTTCTCCCCATTAAACTATTGCACTAGCTTAAATAATAAATAAAAATACATAAAATAAAACAAATTAACTTTCCATGAATATTAACATGTAAAGCAATTTAAATTTTCATGGAATTCCTCCACTGCATAACACTTTCGTGTTCTGATATAACAAGTTTACGTGCCAGCATTTCTACAACCTGCAGTCTCCCATGAAGCTTGCAAGTTGAACATAGAGAGATCCAAATTCCGAAACATGGGTTCATGGGCATCTTGAAGCTTCCCTGCACTTCCAAGACGATCAAAACATGGCAAGCATAATGCTCCATGCAAGTGATAAGCTATCAATATACTGCCAACATGGTAACAAAGTTGGGAGGAATTTCGTCGTTCTGTATTTGATGGACAAGCCTTATTGGCTCTTCTGCACTTTCTCCACTTTGTGAATAGCTTGCAACTGTTGAAGTCCACAGTAAGACATCTTTATCAGTTGTTGATGAGTCAAATAATGACTTGTTCAAAAAAGATCGTTTTCAAAATCTTAATGCTAACACAAAAATTCTGAGTTTCAAATTCACTTGAAGTCATCAAATTTTAAACGATATAAGCTTGAATGTTTAAGCTATCTAAAGAGTTTCTCTCAATAAATCACTTGCTTTTAATTTAAATTCTAAAATTTCGCGAATTCAATATTAAAATTCCAAAACATGCCTTACGATACATGTGTATGAGAGCCAATGAGAAACGAATATCTGAGTCAGATACCCATGAATCTCTTACCCTTGTTTGCTGCATCATCCTATCTCGGCACAAACTGGTAAAATTGCCATTAATGTTAGTCTGTTCGGCTTTATCATTTCAACCTGCATTGAGGAGGGGGTGGTGCTTCCATTGAGATGAAAGTGGTTTATATAGCTAACTACGAAAATACCATGTTCGAACGTGTGGTATTCATAATAAATTTTTTGATTTAAAATTTTAAAATTATTTTTAATGAAAATATATAAATAAATATTCTAATAATTTATGATCAATGTTTTATGTAATATTATTAAGTTATATAAAGTTTTAAATACCGATTTTTGAATTTAGTTCTACTAAAGTAAAATATGTTATTTATTATCAACGCTATTATTTAAATTTAAATAAATCTATGTTCATGATCTAAAGTTGATATTTATTCTAAAGCATATCTAGTCACATTCATATTTCAATAGAAAAATAATAAATAAATGACTTTATCTAAATTAATATCTAGTGAGAAAAATAATAACTAATCGACTTTATCTAAATTAATATATAGAGTTGGGATAACTCTGATCTTTGGTATCCTCCAAACCTTGTTTCCAGTTGGACACAAGTCAGCAGCAGAAGCAGGCAAACCTGAAACACCGGAAACACGAAGGGGGTGTTCCCTCGTTCCCTTCTCCGATGCTTAAGTTAGCAAGGATAAGATGATAATATGAATATTAAGTGGAGAGGGAAATGATTACTGGAGTATTTTTGTGGAGTTTTGGAGAGTGTATACTGTTACGGTGAGTTTACCGGTGGGTTGCAGAATATTGGCTCTCGTGTTTTGAGTGGAGTAGTTGGAATATAGTATCCGAAAAAGTTCAATCCCCCTTTTCTTGTATGAAGGAGGAGGTATTTGTAGCCTCTGTCTTGACTTGCAGCCCGATAAAGTAGGCATGGTGTGCCTACTATGAGTTGACAGTAGGTATGACGCGCCTCCTTTGAGTTGACAGGGCTGCAGGGTTATATGGCTAATTTGACACCATTTGAGAACTTGTTTTATTGCCTTCGGCCTCTGGGCCCGAACCCGGCAGGGTTGGACGTATCTGATGGGGCCGAGTAGATCCGCTACCTGGGTAGGCCGAGGCTGAAAACAATTTGGCAGCTCTTGACGGTGGGGGTCCGGGCGGACCGATGAGGATGGAAGCCCTCCCAGGGACCTGGGAGGTCGATTGACCAAGCTTTGTGCTTTCTGGGAGTCGGATGCTGGGGGCCAATTCTTCTTTAGGCGAAGCAGGTTGCTGAGTCTTGAGGATGGCCTGTCGGATATGCTGCTTTGCGGGGCAGGGCTGAGCCCTGAGGATGGCTGGTCGGATGTCATACTGTCACGCGAGTGTTAGGTTGCCACGTTGCCCTAGTTAGAGCCAAGATGGAAACCCTAACCCTAATTTAGGACGATCTCTAACATATAGTATGAACAAATTATTATTATTATTATACTTATAATAATATTTTTGATTAAATATTTATAAAAATATTCTAATAAATATTCTAATAATTTATCGCCAAAGTTTTATATAATATTATTAAGTTACATAAAATTTTAAATACCTATTTTAAAATTTAGTTTTAGTAAAGTTTAAAAAAAAAAAAATCAAGTAAAAAAGAGTCCCCTTTTGTGAGAATCAAATAAATTGGGAAGAAAGAGAGTAAAAAGGAAAATTATTATTATTATTTGGTGTACATAGAGTGAAGTAATTCTTATGAAACACTAAAAAAATAGACACATAAAATTTTAAAATATCACAATTTTGAAACAGAGTAAGTATAAGTAGTACGATATAATATAAATTAATACTCTTAGGTGTATACTATAATCCAAAAAAAAAGTGTAGAGTATAGTAATACTTTTCCTATTTCAAAATTAAAAATACATGTGTTTTAAGTAAGTAAATTTGTGAAATCATAAAATTTAGCAATAATAATTGTTGAAGAATGTTGGGAATAAAAAGACACTAAAAGATAAAAGAGTTATGAATTGTGTGTACATATACTTATTCTAAATTATTAATTCAAATTTAAAGTAAATTTATTTTATTTAGTTGAAGTCAAAGTTAATGTTGTAAACTATATATTAAATATCATTACGTTAAAATATTAAAAATTTTATAAACTTATATTATAATTATAATTTTTAATTTTTTAATTTTTTAATTTTTTTTAAAAAACAAAAAAGAGATACATGGCAGCCAAAGAGGGCCACGTCCTAAACCTCACTTTCTCTTTTAGAAAAAGAGGTTATAGACTAGCTCAACAACTCGGACTCGGTAATTTACTCTTTTATCCTTTGTCATCCTGTACATCTGAGTATTTAACATAGGCTGCTTTCTTGATTGCTTGATCTCGCTTTAATCACCTTGGTTATCAAATTTGTTTGAGTTTTAAAATTTGTCTATAATTTTTAATCAACATTTGCACTTTTAAATAGTACGCAATTTTTAGGTTCAAAAGAACTTATATTCTTTTAAAATATGAAAAATGTTTTAAATTAACTTTCGACCAAAAACAATTAATTTTATACTCTGTACCATACATTGAGGGAGAGGGATTATGTAATTTTCTTTAGGATTAAGTGTCCAACTGATCACTAAATTGAATGTCAGCTTACAAAATTAGCTTACAACATTGGTTACTGAATGTAATTTTTGTACAATCAGCACGATAAAACATATTTTTATATACATGAACTACATAAGTCATCAAAATTGTTAACTTATTAGTGGAAGAACCATGCTACATGCTTACTTGATATCTAACACATGAAGTGGTTGACGTGGATTGACCCAAATTATAATCCAACACTTTAACCCAACCAAACCTTACATGTTTCTTACCATTTTCCTAGCAATTTTTCATCATGTATTATTCATGTGACTCAAGTGAGACAAAAGATTGTCTTCTCTCTAACATGTGACACCATGTGTTAGACGGACCGTTAAAAGTCAAACAAAAGCACAAAAATGGCCTATATATGTACTAATAGGCTATAGTCACAATAAAAGACAACATGTTGCATAGAATTATCTTACACTTCGGCAAAACAACTTCAATTAAAAACATAATATTGCATTTATGTTACATTTATCTGTTTCAATTCTTGAAGTATGAAGCTCTCTAGCGTTTATTACAATCTTCTCCAAAATAAAGTTTTAGCACTTACTGTGGAGTAAGCACGTACATTTTACAATCGTGCGAATTCACACTAGCGGATAATTGACCTTTGACTGATTTTTGAGTCTTGTGCTGTAATACAAGACCATTAAACACTCATGTTAGTACTCAAATCAATCAATTTGAAAATCACTATCTATGTATTTTTATTTAGATTTTCAAAATCACACAACTTAGAGTAAACAAAAAATTTCAGGTAGTTTATAGTAATTGTAGTATCTCACCTACATTGAACATAAGTAATGAGAGAGATGGATTTTAAAATCGAACAATTTGAGCCTAAAAGTCAAACTAAAATATTTAAAATTAAATGAATTGTGTAATACCATGAAGTCAAGTTTAACTAGATTGATGGTTTCATGCTAGACAAACATACTAGATTCATTCAGTAACAGAACTCATCTTTTCAAACTATACGTACTCTCAGTTACTCTTCGAAGAGAAGAAGAAATTATTTTCATGAGAAAAATAAATTTAATAAATCGAATTACGAAGAAAAATAGAAATCAGACTTTGTTTATTTTTTATAATCAAGTTTATTTTAAACTGGATTTAATTGTAGAATTAACCAGAATAAAAAAATTATAAATAATTCAATATCCTTACCGCCCATAAATCCCTTGCATCAACAACTGTTGATGGAATAAGGCCTATGTCCGACCAATAAGCAGTTACATCAGCTGTTGAAGATCCTCTGTTCCAAAGGATCACTGCTACTCTTTTGTTACTTAGTGGACCAGCCCATACCTGCATTTATTTATATTAATTTCTATTATCTTTATTTTTTAAAGATTTTGCAAATATAACTCAGTAAATAAAAAAAATTATATAAAATTTAGAGTTACCTCCAAATCTCCATTGGTCTTAACTTTTTTCCCTTGAACTCCAAGATTATCTGTACTTAAATGAAAGAGAAAATTATTGAGAATAGATGGTGTATATATACACTTTAAATTTATACTATTGTGAGAATTATTTATTTATTTATTTACTTACTTCTTTTGATACTATTGAAAAAGAGATTTAGGTTTGATTTACTTTTACCTTGATTGACCGCAATAACTTCTTTATTGCTAAGTAGTTCAAATGTCACATTATCCATTGTTCGAATGTCGCATCCAATCAATAAAGGAGCCTATATATACATAAATATATTTTCAAGATTTAGAAGTTTATGAGTAATTTAAGTTAAAATCACAGACCAAAAAGTCTAAAGTTCAATTATGTATATTTATATTCATCCTCTTTTTCAAATTACAAGAGACTTCACTTTGTAATTTTCACCAAAAAATAAAAAATAAAAAACCCTTTCATAATTTGAAACCGATGGAGTATATGATTGTCAATAATGTAAATGTCCCCTGCCAGATAGTACCTTGGCTAATGCCCATATGCTGAAATGAGAACGATATTCTTCGGTTGTCATTCCTCCATTTCCAATTTCTAACATGTCAGGATCTGGAGAATAAATAAAAATAAAATTCAGTTAGACTAACCATATTTATTTTTCGTTCTAGAGTTTTGTGAAACACGTCTTTCCATTATTTCACACACTAATTAATTTTAAAAATTATTATATATCCTTTGACCGTCTATTATTATTAATCAACATACTAAACACAAATAACAAATAAAAAAATTATTAAATATAAGTCTGTCGTCTACATGCTGCCTCAACATCTATATACTCTAATTGTGACTCAAACCCCACTATCAGCTAAATTTTATTGCGTTAAAAAGAAATCATTTTGTGAATAATACTTGGATTTATATGAGAGAAATGAAATTTGAAGTTTTGAACTCATGACCTAAGATATGGGGGTAATTGCGTCCCAACGATAAAAACAAAAGGCTATTGTAAATTACCATTCCAACCACCAGGACCAGCATAAGATGCCCATTGGTCATTTTGATCTGCTCTAGAAGTCATGCTATTGGGAAGAAGAACACAAATATTCAGATAATTATTCAAAAAAGAATAAATTTTATGGTACTCATTTTGCATGCAAATGATAAGAGTAGTACTCATTCCATTATAAAATTACATATGTTTAATGTTTATTTTAATCAAATATAAAATCTTAAAATTTAAAATTGAATTTATTTTAGTTTATGATTACTGTAAATTAATTCATATAAAGTGAATTATTATCATAAATACACAAAATTGAACTACTAGATTTGTTACCTATTCCAGTTATCAGATATGTCTCCAGTTGTTCTCCAACTATTTCCAACATTTGCTGCCCAAGTAGCTGGGTCTTCCTGGCCCCTGAAATTACCCACCACAAAGGAAGAAATTAAGAAAAAGGAAAAGGAAAAAAAGAATGAAAACGTTATTTCAATATACGGAAATACAGCAGAGAAAGTAAATGTTTTTTGAAAATGTATAAAAAACTTACAACATATAATTTGGTATTTTGATTCCTAATTATTCGTATGGAAATTCATTTAAATAAAGATAATCAGTACTATGAATAAACATAGATGGTTATAACACCAGAGAGTGCACGTAGAAACAAAATAAGAAGTTTTTGGTGTACATGAACACAAATGAAAATTTATGTGTTAAGCAAACTTTAATATAAAATAAAACATGTATAATCCACAGGGAGAACTCAAGTACTTCTCTTCTTTTATTTATTTAAGCAGGGAGAACCTAACTCACCATTCACACATAGAGTAGAAAATGGGTCTTCCAGAATTTTGTAAAGCTTTGCTCATTATGGGATACCTTTTGATATTTCCACCAAATAGAAACATATAATTAGGATAATACAGATATCGTGTTAATCCTTTTAAATTTGTAAATTATACATATCAAAATCAGCTAATTGAAATGAATACCTCTGTTTAGCACTTATGTCATTGTTGTTGCAGTTATCATACTTCAAGTAATCAATTCCCTGCAACCAGAATTAGATCGAAATTAGCCCCCAGAAATAGTACATTCATAATTTATAATTATTCTTAAAATAAATTTCTTTAAGAACCATATAATTTTATTTATTTATTGAGGTTGTGGGTATATAGATTATTCATACCCATGAAGCAAACGTCTTTGCATCTTGTTCTTCATGCCCCAGTGATCCTGGCATAGTTTTGCTACATGTTTGAGTCCTGCAGAGTACAAGAGATGAGAATAATTAATAAGGTAAAATTTAGATGATCACTTGTGAGGTATCTTATTTTTTATATGACCCGTTGAAGTTAAAAAGTCCACATTTGATTGTAAAGGTTGTGAGACGAAATGAATCTAGTACATTTTTCATCAATCTAATTCATTTTTGATCTCCAAATATTTGTAACTCAATACCTAATTTATCTTGTCACCCCCATATAAGTTATTTTCTCCATTACAATGTCTAATTTCTATCTAGATCAATGAAAAATATACTAATTTCACTTCGCCTCAATGTTGGGATTTTGATAGTGAGTTAGGTCTCACATTAGATAATTAATGAAATAGAGAATGATTAATATATAAAAATGGGTTTGGATCTATTGACTTAAACTTTTAGGTCAAGTTATGGTTTCAACATTTGTATTAATTTTTCATGGGTTCGAATCTGAAGTGACGGGCTCCTTGATTTTCCCAAAGAACTAGTAACAGAGCCACAATGGATTAATAGGCCAAGCATGAAGTGATGGTTTGGGAGTTCCCAAACTGGTGACCCTCCTCAAAAAGATACATGATGATATGATGAAATTTTCAATGGAAGTACCTAATTAGGGTTCTCAATGGTTCCGAGAGTGGGTGCTCACATTGGCTTTCGATGGTTCCAAGAGTAGCTAGTTCGAGAATTGGTTCACTGGTTGAAGGAAAGTTGTTCAACTCTTGATGGATGCGAGTAACTCTAGATGAAAAAAAAAGTTTTAATGCCCAATGTGATCAAGAATGGTAATTTAAGAATTGGTATTCCACAATGGTCGAAGAGAAGTACATCGATAAGGGGGAGCTAATGATGTGATGAACTCACTTACAAGGGAAGATTGTTGGAATATGGCAAGTGAGTTAAGTCTCACATCGGATAAATAATGAAAGAGAAAATGATTAATATACATGAATTGGCATGGTGTACCTATTAGTTTAAACTTTTGGGTCAAGTTGTTATTCTAACATGTATATTAATACTTCACGGATGTGAATCTGAAGTGCCGCGCTCCTTGGTTTTTGCCAACACTCACATCCCTAGGGTATAAGTGTCGATTTTTTAATTTCAAGTTGTCATGTGCAAAATGAGGTAAATTTTACCATGATTAATACTATGATAAATGTATATAAAATTAAGGGTTTCATAATTTATTATTACAAAATAGATTTTTCTATGAAAAATCCAGTTTTTCGTCTCGATATATCGTTTTTATAACTTCGCTCATATAATATCATCTTAGCTTGGTGGAAATGTTACCCGGCATCAGAGTAAATTCCAAGCTTCAAGCCTTTGTTATGAACATAGTCTGCAAGTGCTTTGATTCCAGACGGAAAGGTTGCCCCTTTAGGCACCATATTTCCCTGTCAAAACCCAATTAATTTCAACAATGGAATAAAAATTAAAATCTCAATACATTCCAGCAATTTTAATTATGTTGAAGGAAAAATATACATATATAGTTCTTTTTATCAGTCCTTGAAATACTACTCTCATAGTTCTAAAGAACAAAAAAAAAAAAAAAAGGAAGGTCTCATTTTGACTTTGAGAAACTAATCACAGTGTGAAATTCTAAAGTTTAAATTTTAAATTGAGTATTAACTCATTTCATATCATTAAAGAAATGGAAAAATAGTCAGACATACCTGAGAATCTCTATTAAGTTCTGCCCAACAATCATCTAAGACATAAAAAAATTGAAGTCAAAACCTAAAAATTGTAATTACTTAAAGACAATATCACCGTCATCTTACCACCATAAAATGAAGTAGAACATATCGTCCTGTACCTAAATTAATATATTCGTATCCTGCTGCAGCAAGGCCGCTTGATACCATTGCGTCCGCTGTTGTTAGAAAGAAAAAGAAATAATAATTAAACATTTTTGACCAAATAAATAAAAATAAATTGGAATGTAATACTTTAAAATATTGTTTTAAATAAATAATGAAATATGACCTGTTTGGCGTATCATTTGCTCTTCAATGTCACAGTGAAAGTGGTTCCAACTATTCCATCTGATTTACAGTATTTGGAAAACAAACAAATGAATATTTAGTACTTACCACATATTTTTTGTGTATGATTAATAGGTGATTAAATAGTACTGCAATTCCCATATATATATATATATATATATATATATATATATAGAGTTTATATAAAATAAAAAAATATTAATATGACTTGAAATCAAGAAAATACATAAAAGTCATTATATAAACTATTTAACTTGAGGATAAAGTATACTTGTGGAACAAGTAACTTACCCTTAATATGATCAAATATACGTGGCGGACCTAGAATATTTGTGACTGAGGGACAAAATTTATTCAACGAAAGGGCAAAATTTTATTATATATAAGGGGAAATATAGAAAAAAAAAACAAAGCAAAAAAAATATTATGACATATACATAAATGTATTATTGATTTTTTTTTGTTATGCATGAAATTTTGTTCTCGACACATTTTAGTAGTGGTAGGAAAATGCTAGGAAAGCAAAAAAGACACAAGCAACAGGAGTATGTGGTAGTAAAATACCGGAGACAATCAAGAGTTGAACAGGTGGTGTTTTGGTTTTCTCCCTTGTACAATACCAATAGAGCTACACAATTTTGGTTTTCAATTCACAGAACATATTAGTATATTAGAGTTCAAGGGAGGACAACTAATGGGCTAGCCCCCTAGTATACTTGTGAATTAAATAATTTTTTTTAATTTTAATATAAAAATTAATTAATTTTAATATCATAAATATTTTAATATTAATATATAAATATTAATATTCTCTCTCTATATATATATCATTTGTTTTCTTTGATAATCGATCCATCTGTCCGATTTTGTTTGACATGCCTATCTTCCTTGTCATGGAGTCCACGCGACAAGAAGATGGTGTAGTCCAGTGAAAGAAGAAAGAGTATACATACTCTCTCGCGTGTCTAATAATGGAGAGATGACAATAAAATCAGACCTCCTAAGAGCAGTGTTTTAAATATCGGGACCAACTTAAGCAGTGGAAGATACGTGATGTCGTTTAAAGATGAGTCTAAACATTGATTAATCAAATATAATTAAATATTAATAAGACGTATGTGTTCATTTGATTTAATTGGTAAAAGATTGCGTCTAATTAAAAAATAAAAATAAATCAAATTTAAACGAAAAATTTTAGAGCACTCATATACTTTTAATAGTCCATGTTTTTTATGGAATATTTTTTTTTAAATGAAATTATAAAAAGGGGGGAAAATGTAATGGTTTACCGGGGACCATATATGGAAATTGAGCATTGCTTAGAATTGCTGCTTATTGTGGATACATTTTCTTTCATCATTTAGCCATTTCCTATGATGAATGTTGACACGTACATCTATCTAAAATTAGCTGGAAATGATTGAAAAGCATATTGTCAAAATTAAATTATGTAGTGGAGCACCAACGTTTAGGTATTACAAGCTCATGACTGGATAATATATTTATATGAGGTGACCTAAAACAACACTTTTAATAATAATATAAAATAACACAAAAATGTCTTGAATTTTAATACATTGTCTTTTATATATATATATATATATATATATATATAAGGAGTGAATTCAAAATTGGATTTGATTAAGGTTGAAAATTGAACCAAATGGTTCATGCTCGATTCAATATCATTTGGCAAAAAATTTAATTAGAACTTGATTCAAAATATTAACGAGTAGAATACGAGTATATATTAAAGTTCGATTAATTACTCAAATATTATTAAATTATTTTTTTCTATTGATATTCAATATAACTCGTTTAAAAATTTAAAACTACTCGGGCTCAATTTGTATTCATGCTCGGCTCGATAGTTCAACGAGTCATACACAAGCTTTACTTTAAACTTGATAAATTATACGAGTAGAATCTGAATAAGTATTTGAATCAACTCATTTTTACCCCTATACTTAATTAGGATACTATAGCCAATCATCTCATCCAAATATAGATCCAACTCAAATTGAAAAGAGAGTGATTGCAGTCTGCTAAAAATATTAATGAAAAAACAGCGGACAATGTATTATATACTTTCTCCGTATCAAAAAATAAATAAATAAACAAATTAAAAATAAACAAATTAAGAAATTAATTTTTTAAAAAGAGTATTTTATTTTCATGATATCACCCTTATCAATGAATCACATAAAAATAGAGAGAGAACCAAAAAATAGAATATTAATGTCGTATAAAGAGACGATAATAAATTAGTTACAAATTAAGGCCCATTTTTTTGAAAACAAATGATATAAGAATAAATAAAAAATAAAAAAACATGAAAATGTGTGGATAGTGCTCACCCCATTTGAGGAGATAAGGCAAGTCCATTATGCAAAAGGTTCCTCCGGATCTGATGATGATGAGCCACCTTGTTCATCTGCCGAGCAGCTTCAGCGCCATTTTTGTTGATAAACAAGAAGCAGAAAATGAAAATTATGAGAAAATTAGCTGAAGATGAAATATAGTGACCCATTGTCTTGTATCTTAATTCTCACAGCTTTAATTTCCCAGAAAATCTTATGACCACAAATAGGAAATTACTCAGAATTTATAGCTAAGTATGGAGTGAAGAAGGAGGAGGAGAATGAGAATAATGGGGTTGAGAATATGATGAGCTGGACAGCGTCTATTCCAGGCTACGCCACTAAATATAACGGATACAAATTAGGACTCATCGTCGTCATCATCTTCTTCAACGCCTATATATATATATATATATATAGAGAGAGAGAGAGAGAGAGAGAGAGAGAGAGAGAGAGAGAGAGAGAGAGAGAGA
>JAUMHB010070307.1:0-13334 GCA_032359685.1 Pittosporum tobira | reverse complement strand
TCTAAGTGGTACATAGTTGGTAAATTATAATTTCTCGTGGGATCGATAACTTTTTATACTATAACTTGACTGGTGTAAACTTGCATTGTTCATCCGACCACAGGCCGAGAAGGAATTGGCCGCACCCATTTCACCACATACCCAATTCCCACTATTCCCAGTACCCCACTAGAGCATGACGATTGAGGATCATCTATGGGAAAGATTACAGGAAACTGAAGCGCTGCTCAGAAAGAGGGATGAAGAGATTTTACAATTACATTCCAAAAATGAGTATGCCGAGCAGAGTGCACAACATTGGGAATATGTTGCAAAGATGATTGTTGCGAGCCATAGGGATTCTTTTGACAACTCATGGAGATGTATTAATCATCTTCGAAATGCAAAAAGACACCAGCAGACCCTCACATTCATTGAGCATATGGCCAGCAACCTAGAAAAGCAATATGATTCCGCTCAAGTGAGCAAGGAAAAAAATTACTGATGGGTTAGGGACCACTGATGTGAAGAGTCAGACCTGTAGTATTAGGTAGTTATGTTAAATACAAATTTTACCCAGGATCAATGAATCCATGATGTATTATATACTAGAACTACTATTGTTATTTTCATGTAACCCTTCTTTTAATTAATAAAAATCGTTATTTATGTTATCTCATGGTGTATTTCCATACATATGTATATATATATCTAAATATATAAACACCCTACCTTATGGTGGAACCATACCGCTTAGAAGAGGATGATCGCCTTTGAACCGTCACACTCAGCTTGAAAACCCAATGCAATAATTCGTAAACGTACTACGAGGTGCATTCCAGAACATACCACCCCCTCCAATAACAACCAAAATCCAAATCAAATGGCCCCAAATGCACCAGCAGTTACGTTCAGAGAATTGAAGAACGTATAACCACCCACCTTCCAGGGCAGCAATGAGCCAACAAAGGCTCAGACTTGGATAAAAGAAATAGAGAAACCCTTTAGGATCTGCAGAGTGGCAAACGACCAAAAAATTGTTTTTGCTTCTTATCTTCTGAAAGGATAAGCAAACTCCTAGTGGGAAGCCACTGAGCGGGAAGAGGAAATGGTAGAGGGAGTAGAAGAATATGGAGCAGTCGAAGAAGCTAAAGAAGAATGAGTTATCGCTTGAGAACGATTCAAAGAGTTGTTTCTTGAAAAGTACTCCCAACGAGCATGAAGGACAGGATAGAAACTAGATTCCTCGAACTAAGACAGGGGGACATGGCTGTGGCAGAGTACGACATTAAGTTTAATGAACTTACATGTTTTGCTCCACACCAAATTAATATGGAGTGGAGGAAGGCGAAAAGATTCGATCAAGGGTTGAAACCCTGGCTCTTCAATAGAGCAGTTGTCTTGGGAATAGACAATTACACAAAGTAATAGAGAAGGAGACTATCGCCGAAGGAAGTGGAGATGCCCTGTCAAAGTTCAATAAGGGAAACAAGAAGAAATAGGGAAAGAAGAGAAAATGGAATGGAGGAAGCTCGACCGAGGGGAGCCACAACCAACAGAATAGGACCCAAGAAAGCAACAACAGGAAGAGGCCCAATGAGGAAAGCAGTGGAAGAGGGTCAACCCAGAGGAAGAAGGGGGATGGTGATATTACAAGTACCAGTGAAGATAGAGATTAATGAAGCTTAATGTCACAGTAGAAATGAAATGACGAACCATATGAAAAAGAGAGTTTGTCAGATGGTTAAGTTCAACAATTTTGAACTCTAAGAAAAATTTGAGATGGGGAAGTTCATTGACACCAAAGTGAGTTAAGATACCTAAAAGTTATATTATGAATGCAGACGTAAGTAAGAAAACTGAAGTTGTAAGATGAATAGAAGATAAATGTTGATGAAAGACAACGAGAAATTGAGAAGATAAATGGTGGAAGGCCAGATAAGCTAGAAAAGAGATTTTGAATAGTATGTGTAAGTACATGCGAGATAGAACGAGGATGAAAGTTCAGAAAATTTTATTCCTGAAACATGTTAGTAATGACTGAATATGAAGTGAGGTGATGTAAACCAGCGCATGTTAGTAGAAGGACATGCATGAGGAAACAAGTGTGAGAATAGTATAGAAAGAGGTGTAAGGTTGATAGAAATGTTAAATGAATAAATTGAAAGGTTGCAAATAGAATTGCAGATACGATGAATAAGATAAGTGGAGATAGAGTTACGAAAGTGTAAGTATTTGAGGAATGAAAGATGTGGTGGAATAAAAGATAAAGTATAGAGCGACGAAGTAGAAGTTGAATGAGTGGCAGTCTGAGGAGTAAGCAAAAAGGTGAAAAAAGCGAGGGAGAAGTGAAAGTTTTGGTAAGATTGAAAGTTAGAGGTTATGATGATGTTGAAAGTTGAAAGTTATGATAAAGATGGAGGCTGAATGTAGTGATAAAAGTTGAAAGTTGAAGGTCATGTTAAAGCTAAGGAGTTGAAAGTTACGACAAAGCTGAAGGTTGAAAGTTACGATGAAGTTAATGTTAGAAAGAGACAAGTGTTTAACGAAATGATAGATTGAAAAATAAGTGAATGATGAAAGAAGTAAAAAGGGAGATTAGTCTCGATGTGATATTAAGTACGTAATGTAGACACCACAAGGTTCATATTGAGTTTTATATTGACCGAATGAATAGAATGAGTAAAGGAGTTATATAAAATTCAAAATCGTTAGAAATTCTAATAAACAAAAGTACGAAATGAGACCTGAAAGATTATATATTTTCGTATAGATGCCGAGAGCCTGTATTGATTTAACACAAAATGATGATGATTATATGATTATCGTATAATATATAATAATTCATTTAATAATGCAATGAGTAATGTTATTCTCGGTTATCCGAGATAGAATGTTAACTATATAAGAAATGTTAGTCATGTGAAATTAATGTTGATGAAATTATTATATGTGTTGGAATGTTGATAAAATTAGTTATGTGGAAAGATTAATTACTCGGCATGTAGATTTTTGTAAAGGAAACTTTTTGAGAAATAAAATCAAGGAATAGATTATGAGACTACATGTAAAAGTCGCTATCTTTCAAAAAAAATAAAATTCGACCCTTCGTGACTTGTACTGATAGTTTTTGATGTTATATTGGATGACCACCAATATAATTTATCGAAAAGTTTTAACAAAACCTAAAATGGTATAGTTTGACTACCCTACCCTTATGGGTTTGAATATTCACATTTAGTTGAACATAAGGCATTCCATTCTTGTGGAACGATATGGGTTACTGGTATGGGACAGTAACTTATGTCGGTTGGTAAGACTACACTATTATTGCGATTCTGGAATAACCTATCATATCTCTGTTGTGGGACGGGGGTATGATGAGTTAAGCTTCGAATAGCTGATGTGATATTTAAATCTAGAGTATTTGATTGACTGTGTTCAATCAAATCCGAAAATGACTTATGTGTTTCGAGATGTATGGTACTATGTTGCAAGATATTATTGAACTTATTTTCAATACAAAAACAGAATTTTGAAAATTGTTACAACATTCCGTCTACAATATTGCAAACACAGACAAGACACTTTCAGCATCGTTTTCACCTTAATGGAATCAACCAACATGGGAACGTTTTCAGACATACCAGTAATGGAATCGCCAGCTTTGTAGAGCCTTTTCCAACAATTGCAAGAGCTTTCAGTAAATCCTAAACTTCACCCAATTTTGGCCTTTATTTTTTTGTACTCGCGGAAGTACTTTCTTCGACACCTAACTTACATTTAAACCTAGTAGGAAAACCACTATGACCAGAACTAGACAGTGCAGGCCGTCTACTGCGTCTACAAAACGGATAACTCAGCAACGTCATGAGTAAGACAATTAGCAGAAATCTTATAACAATTAAGATATGATGTTTTTAAAATAAAAGTCAATAAATTTTTCATATATACGAAAGATATATGTATAGGTACATTCAATATAATTTTTGAAAAGATATCACCTTCGATCCATGAGTCCATAGTATCGAGTAACAAACGGAAAGTTGTTATGAGAATGAGATGTTTGATAAAAATCTAACATATGATGAAGTTAACTAATACTAGTCGTATCTATGGACATACCCATAGGGTCATGACATAGCACCTGATTCAGAACCAAATAAGCCAAGGATCCAATATTTATGTGTGGAATATTCTCCACAGTGTTAAAGAGACGCATGATATATAAATCATGTGAAAAGGATAGTAAATGTTGAAAGGACATTTTGAAAATAGTATTACTTTATAGACAACGAATGGTGATGAAGAATGGAAAAATTGAAAAAGTAAGTTACGAATGAATGTCCATTAAATTAGTGTTATGTATAAGATAGTATTATGCCCTATTATTATAGAGGAAGTAATTCGATGAGAACCTTGTTGTATTGGAATGAAGTTGGGGAAAGCAAGCTGGAAGGACCTGAGTTGGTACAACAAGTCGAAGATGCTGTCAAGGTTACTCGCAAAATGATGAAAGCAACTCAGGATAGACAAAAAGAATATGTGGATCGTCACCGCAAAGATAAAATCCTAGAAGTAAGCGAATACGCATTTTTGAAAGTGTCACCCTGGAAAGGGATGACGAGATTTAGCAAGAAAGAGAAACTGAGTCCCAGATTTGTGGGACCTTTCCAAGTTTTAAGAAAGATCGGAACAGTAGCCTATGAACTAGCACTACCGCTAGACTTAGGGCATGTTCACAACGTGTTTCATATAGCCATGATACGCCCGTATAAACCTAACTCCCATAGAGCAATCGACTATCAACCTATTAAAATCGCGTCAGTCAAAGTTAGTTGGAGGAACCATGATGTCGAAGAAACAACATGGGAGCTAGAAAGCGATATAGAGAAGTACACTCATTTATTTCATATGTAAAATTTCGAGGACGAAATTTCTGTAAGGAGAGGAGAATGTGAGAACTCGAATTTATTAATGAACGATTAACGATATAAATTTTTCTTTTATATTATTTGAAGAAATTATTTTCTGCATCGTTATATTTTAGAAAATTGAATCAAAATAAAAATATTTTGCTCAAGAGCATTTTGGTCATTTTGACAAAAGTTATGCTCAAGGGCATTTTAGTCATTTTGATAAAGTTATGCTCAATGGCATTTGGTCATTTTGATAAAGTCATGCTCAAGGGCATTTTGGTTATTTTAACAAAAGTTATGCTCAATGACATTTTGGTCATTTTGACAAAAAAGTCAAAAATTGTTTAAAATCATAAAACGATCAAAGATCTATAATCAATGAGGAAAAATAGTGAATCGAAACGCCGTCGGATTTTTGATTTGACCTAGTCCCGAGTTGGCTTTTTGATTGTAGCGTCATTTGGAAAAATGGATAGTATCGTTGGAATCGCAGCATGCCAAAACGTAGAAATATAGTATAATATTATATTTTTTGATTTTTGACATAATTAATTATTTAATTAATAAATTAATTGGTTCGCGAATCGAGACAAAATAATAATTTGAAATTTAAATTTTTCAGCCAAGTTGACTAGGTGGGGCCCACTGCCATGTGGACCACCAGGCTTGTCTTTTCCTTTTGTCCCCTTTCTCGTTTTCCTTTTTTCTTTTTCCTCCTTTCCTTTTCCTCCCTTTTCATTTTTCCCCCAACCTTTGCTGCAGAAGTGCAGATTGTCAAATCGATCATACGTAGCTATCTTACATTGATTGAAGCATTTGACCTTGCATCCAAGGTCCATATAACACAATCGTTGAACCCTAATTCATCATAGCAACCGTACCATTCAAAAAATTTGATTTTTAGTTTTCTCATTGTGCTTGCTCGGGTAAGAATCAAAGTTAGACTTTTGTTATTATTGTAGGTTAAATTGATAGTCTAGGAAGCATCTAGAGGTCCTTCAGAGTCGATTAGCACTTTGAATCGTCGAATTTGGGCACCTATGGACTCAAATTGAGTCGATTTTCAGAACCCTAGGGTTCTTGATAAGAATCGATCAATCCGTGTTATACACGACCTCTCGGATCGATTTAAGTGCTTAGATAGATTCTTGAGAGTGTAAGGATCCTTTCCATGTGTTCAAAATCGAGTCTTGTGTCCAAAATCATAGTTTTTAAGTTTAGCCGGAGTTGGTCACCACCGACCATGGCTTCACTATCGTGGTTGGGGGAGACAATGAAGGGGGCCTTTAAATGGACGATTCAATGGTCGGGACAGTGAGATTGATGTTTAACATCAATCAAAGCCTCACAAAATCGAGCTTCCCTGTCGATTCGGTGTGTATGTGTGGCCATGGCAGCCCATTGTCGACCACTACCATGCCGACCGACTGACCGGCCAGTTTGTCGATCAGGCAGTTGGAGACGAGGGAGATGAATTGACTAGTCAACCAATCAATGGTTGACTTGGTCAACTATTATTTGACCCGACCATCCAGTCACTGCAAGCCAGTGCTATGACGGGCGACCAGGCCGACCGTCCAGTCAATCATTTACACGGCCGGAGACGAGGGAGAAGGGGTTAACTAGTCAACCAGTCAATGACTGACTTGGTCAACTACCATTTGACCCAACTGACTAGTCACTGCAGGCCACTGCCATGACATCCGACCAAGCAGACCGGTCATTCAGTCATTCAGATGGTTAGATCCTGGGGGAGAAAGGGTTGACCAGTTAGACTAATTAATGGTTAACTTGGTCGACTGTTATTTTATCCGACCGGTCAATTATTGCCGACCACTGCCATGTAGGCTGACCGACCAGTCCGCCAGTCTGAGGGCCAGTCTGCTAGTCCGACCGACCAATCTGCTAGTCTGACGGCCGGAGACAAAGAAGAAGGGGCCGACTAGTCAGCCAGTCGATGGTTGACTCGGTCAACCGTTATTTGACTTGAATCATTTTGATTCTGTTATTATTATTTTTCTTATTATTATTACTATTATTTCAAAAAGATTAAATTACTAAAATACCCCTGATGGCATATTTACCAAAAATATTCCTCTGTAGTAAATTACCAAACTACCCTTTGGGTATATTTATAAAAATGTCACTGCAGTGTAATTATAGCTATGCCACTACAGTGTATTTACATAAATGTCACTGCAGTACTATTTATAAAACTGCCATTTACCCTTATTTACAACAGTGCCATTAAGTTGGGAAAATTAATGAAGAACGTGTTAAATTTATTTTAACTTGGAAATTTAATTTTCTTAAATTAAAAAATATTTTATTTAATTAAATTCTATTTTATTTTATTTAGATAATAAATTAGAATATTTAAGGAATAATACTCTTAATCATTTTTCATGATTTGAAGTTGTTACCATGTGATTACACGTCATATTTACTGTTTTAAAATATCGTATAATTTTCATACGAATGATGTATTTGTATTATGTCTGAACAAGGATCCGATTAAGTATTTTAGGATTAAGAATACCCAAGGATAAATAAGAGAAATAAATTGGACAGAATGAATCAAATGACAAATTGTCAACTAATGACAATTTTGCCTTTTGAAATTTTGTGTGCGTTTATGTTAGTTTTAAATTAGAAAAACTCCAAAATGTTGAGGATTATTTTGAGAGTGAGCGACCTATTTTAAAACGACGATGTTAACGATATGCCGTTATTATTATAGGAACGTATGTAAGTGAGGAAGGAAAACCGTCGATCGCAAAATGCGTCACGTGAAAAATTTAGGAAGCTTCGCTAAGGCAAGTTATTACTATCCATCTCTATGTATAAGTTATTGTCCACTTATGCAGGCAAGTTTATTATTCCCAAACATATGTATAAGTTATTATTCACTTATGCATGCAATTTATTTAGTTTTTAATACGTATGATTTAAATTTCAATATGTGTATTTGTCATGATTGTACAAATTTAACTACTTGTACATTATTTATTGTTTCAAGTTAAATTCTTGAACTATTTAAAATGATTATACATATCTAACATATATAAACATGCCATGATGATATGTTTATCATATTCATGAGAATTTGAAATCGAATATTGAACATAGTTAAACACTAGTGTGCTGAGACCCTACATGGTTAACTCCTGTAGTTGTGACGTATACGGTTACGAGTTGTTAAACTTGACTATGTGTCGAGGATGACGAATTGACAAAGTGTCAAGAATAAATAGCACCCAATTGGTGTTCAATTATTCATAATGTTAAATGTTAAATGACGTGATATTACATTTACTCGTATATCATGCATGCCTTGATAAAATTCATATTAAACTCGAGAATTCAAAATGCTAAGTTTTAACGATTCAAAATCACATCGTTTTATACTTTTGACTTGAAGGATCATTTTATTCAAAAATAGAATAATTACTTGATGAGCATATTTCACTCATTCTTACTATGTTTTATAAACCTTTCTTCCCGAATTAGTAGAGCGAGACGAATCTTCAAATGAAAAGAGCAAGGTAGCATATTTTTAAAATATTCCCAGATTTGTCTAACTTGGTGTTGTAAATGGAATATTGGTATGACTTATGTTCGTACCGTACCCTGTTATTGTAAGACCTTATTATTTAATTTAAAGTTTATGCTTCCGCTGTGTGTATAGTTATTCGTATGTGAGATGCTATTGTAAGATATAACAGGGCGAACTGTCAAATATTGACAACTCAGTATGCTGAGATGATATCTGACGACCCAGTTTCCACAATGATTCAGCAGTGGAAATTTGGGGCTATCACAGTATGCCCTAGGATCCAATCATAAATCGTACTCTATTATTAGTTGTGGATAAGGTTGTGTCGAAAAAACCGACCTTCACCTAACTTAGGCAGTTATAATGTCTTACTAGAGGCCGTTTATAACTTGTGGGCCAAAAAGTAGTTTGGGGCCTACTGCTAATATTAGGTGAACCTACAGGGTCGCACACTAAGTGAACTGGGCTTATAATGTATTAGGCCTAATAGTTAGGTTTTTCGTGTTCTCTCTTATATCTCTAATTAAAGGAGGCAGATTATAAATAGAGGCATATATACCTTTTTCATGATAACCCTAATTACCGCGAGGTTGAGAGACTTAGAGAGAAGGAAACCGGAGAACTGCGCTAACACGCACAAGGCTCGGGCTCAGTTCGTGTGTGTGGATACCAATAGAAGAGTGATGATTGACATGCTGATCTAGACACAACTGTTCTTCTCATCTCCATCGAAATTCATTCAAGTATAATCGAATTTGTATTTCGGTTTCAATATATGCATGGTTCTTGGGAATCGGATAAATTATTTTTATATACAGGGATCCGCCAAATTTCATTCGGTCTTATCATAAACAATGACTATGTCCTTTTGTAGCACTCTTTTCATAGTCATGTTTTATATTTATATGCCTTAACTTGTATAAAGTCACTGTATTATCATACAACAAACTTAGATTCTAAAAATATCATTATACTTTCTAAAATACTAGTAAATAACCCTCCACTTATAGTGAATATTCACTCACTTTTGTTAACTTACTTTCACTGGAATCATAAGTTACATCCTTGCATATCACAAGAATTGTCAAGTAATTACCACAGTTTAATATTACATAATTACACCACCTTGTCCAAGATTATTCTTACAAGAATTAATTTGACATAATCAAATGTCACAATTATGTATGCACATGATTTACATATTCATGTCTTTAAATTTGACATCAAATCCATAACTTTATGAAATAACACATCATAATGTTATAAATCCATTATCTATAGCTTTGTACTAAGATAAAATTCATATGTAAATAATCACGACATATATTAGTTGTTTACGATTCACTTAAACCATCATATCCAATACCATGCACATACATAATTTAATATCCATAAATATCAATGCACATAAACCTTCTATACATTTTCCACGGTATGATCAAACACATATATGCAAATTATTCTCTATATAATGATTTCAAGAATAAATTAATAAACATATATAATATTGCAAGTGCATACATATATTTTAACAAATGTATCTCAAACCAAACATATAAATAACATTGCAAGTGCATACATATAAATAAATATATATTTAAACGTGGAAAAAAAATTCAAGCATCTAGCAATATATAGTGTTATCAAATAATAAATATTTATACTAACATGCTAGAAAATAAAATATTACATATAAATAAAATTTACTTACAAAATTTTTGCATTTCCAACATTGAAGTTTCCTTTGATGGGAGAAACCTCTTCCATTCTCATTTGAGTGACATATGTCAAAATGGCATATTTTATATCGGGGGTTGTTATATTTTCTACCTCCTTAGGAAAATAACTTATAATTTTCAAGAATAGAAATGAAAATTTCTATAACTAAGACATTCATTTTATTTGTATTCAATTTTGCCACGTAATCCTAAAAATAGTATACATGGGCTTAACCACCAAGTTATCCATAACCTCCTTCTTCAGCAGCTGATGAGGACCCTTTTTTTTGGATAGTCCTAACAAAATAGAGTTTTTGGAGAGGAGTTTAGTGACTGTTCCATTTACAACATCAAGTTAGACAAATCCGGAAACATTTTACGTAAATAGAACTTTTTGGGCTTTTGTGTCTAGTAGAAGTTTCAAAATCAGATTTGATGTAGATGCCATAGTAGTAATAATATATTGCTCAAGCAGTCAAGCTTAGAATGTCGACATGAAAGGATTGTTCTGATCTCTTGTGCTCCATCTATTCCATAATTTTTGTAGTATTGAAATTTTTACACATATTAAAAATTATATAGACGGCTGAGAAATAGAAATTGATTAAAAGATATTTTGTGAAAAAAGTGAAAAACTAGGTGTAATGATAATGATTATGTGTCCATTTGTATTTGAATTTTGAAAATTGAATGAAAATTAAGTCGTTTCCTTTTAAACTTTGCTAAAAAGACAATGTTACAGAAATTATGGGACATATTAAAAAGACAATTGTTGTGAAAATTGTGCTACGGAATGACTAGTATTTATAGCACTCCTGATGATATACGGAGTAAATTATGTTTAAAAAATTACTTTTATTGCCATATTTAATAATCAATTGCTCATCTGTAGCATAATACAAGAATGTTATTTACGCTAATAAATACATAAGATTAAATATATTAACAATTTATACGAATTAACATGTCAAACTATAGTTAATTATAATGTCAGATTATATCATGTATTGTCTATCATCTACTAATTATATTTTAACATGTCACTAGACACATCAGTTTATATAAATTTTTAAGTATATTGTTAATGTTTATAGCATTGCTCCTTATATTATCAACGTATTTTGGCGTGTATAACAAATGTCATACTCAATGCACATAACATCCATTAATAATGAGGGTCTGAGGAATATCAGATGTGCGTAATATTATCTTTATTTATCAATAAAAAGACTTGCCGTTATCCTTATTTATCAATAAAGAGACTTGTCGTTATAACTTTTACTTGTGACTAAACATTCAATAAATTAAAAATATATTAAGAAAATTAAGAATATTTAAAAAGAATGAACATAAATTAAAATGCTATAGTTACAATATATTTTCTATTTACTTAAACTCAAAAATAGAAATTAACACATTTAAAATATTAAAATACAAATTAAAATATTTAATAGAATTAAGAGGTGCAAAATAAAATTTATTATAATATCATTCATAATTGGATTTTTGATCTTTTGTTTGCGTTGGCCACTACTAGGACAGAACATGACAAAGTTTGGTGCAGATTTGAGCAACAATCACACTAGAAATTATTATAATTTATTTTTTAAATACACCAATTACATGAAACCAATTAAATATGATTTTGTTTTTTTTTTTTACATACAGTATTATAATTTTTAATTGTTACAATTGTTTCCTTCAAGTTATAGATTTGTAAAAATTGATTTCAAATAAAGAATTTTGAAGTGCACAATCCGGTTCTGATTTGAAGTCAATTGCTACAAATCTGTAACTTGAAAGAAACAATTACAATAATCAAAAATTGAGAGACGAAAATACAATTAAGTAACAACTTGAAAGATAAAAAGTACAAATCGGCCATTTTGTAGGATATCAAAGGACTAACGAGAAAGGTGAGAATCAAATGGGTGTGTGGTGATCAACATCTATTAGGCTGAATGGTAGTGAGCTCGATACTCTTGAAGGTCTTAAGTTCAAATTTTGTAGATGAAAAAAAAATGTTGAAAGAGCTTTCCTCCCAATGTGAGTTCAACAAAAAATCGGAATGATTGTACACTTTAAATACTATTTTTTAAAGGTGTGTGTGGTGTTAGGGATGATTTGAGATACGATAGTGAAAGGTGAGACGGTCTTACTTACAATAGATTAAAACATATATATTTAATATATAAATTTAATTAAAAATATAAATAAATATATATTATAATATTAAATATATATATATATATATTATAATATTTCAGTTTTCTTAAAGCAATTTTAATGAATTTTTAAGTATAATTTAATGTTTGTATTGGTTTTTGTTTTGTGTTATTTATATTGAATTGATTGATTGACATCTCCTTTTCTCTTTTTTTACTTTTAAAATGGGACCCTCCGACTACACTTTAATTGATTTTACGGAGCTTCTGGATTTTGGCTCTCTAGCTGTAGACCTAAGCATACGTATTAATGCATATACTCCTTCATATTTAATAATTATTAAATTTATTTGTATATTTTTTAATTATTTGAGTGGTAGCTTTTTAAAGAGAAAAAAAAATTTGTAAATCTGTTTTTTATTTACTATATTTTAAAGGTGTAAAGATAATTGAATAATTATATTCACGTCTGTGTGATCCATAATTATTAAAATTATTTGTAAATTTTTTAATTAGTTGAGTGGTATTTTTTTAAAGAGAAAGAAAAAAAATTGTAAATCTGTTTTTTATTTACTATATTTTAAAGGTGTAAAGATAATTGAATAATTATATTCACGTCTTTGTGATCCATAATTATATGATTGCATGTCACTGCAAGGTGAAATGGAGTTTTTAAGAAAGAATTAATAAAATGAAAAAGAGTTTCTAAGAAATAATTAATAAAATGTTATTTTGGTGAAGACTAATTAACTATCGACTTAATTAAATTAAAGAATGGTGTATAAGTTTTGTCTTATTTAATTAAAATCGTAATTATTGAGTGGACTTTTATCTTTAGAAAAAAAAAAAGTAAACATAATTGTGCGACTTTAAAGTAGGCAACGTTCAGCATCCTCTCTCTATCTCATGATTTTATTACCCATCTTCTAAAAAGATGATTATGTTTGATTCAATTTATTTTAATTTAAAATTTATTTATTAATTAAAATAAATTATA
>JAUMHB010070285.1:0-13336 GCA_032359685.1 Pittosporum tobira | reverse complement strand
ATTTCAACTACTTAAATTTTTACCAAACGAGCCCTATATGTACACAAAAAATGCTTACATTTTCAGTTGATGAGGCACGACGACATGCTGCATAATAATTGCAATTTCATGGGCTATTCCCGCTCTTGCTAAAAATTCAAATGTTTTTGCCGGAGGATGTGATATATACACTCAGAGGGAACTGCAAGACCGGCTTTAACAAGATTGGAAAGTTGTGAACTCGAACAAAACACGTGAATATTAAGGACCCAAGAGGGCTAGGAAATACTTATTTTCCTTACATCCAACTGTTACCATTAAGTAAAATAAAAAAACTCGATGCTTTTCAATACATATGAAGCTCACATTACAAAGATTGCTGGTTTCAGAAATTAAAATCCGGTCCAAACCTCAATTTCAAAAGCATGTATCACAGTTGATTTTAAAAATATGAAATATCTCGAGGACTTCACGGCCTTTCACGATTCTGCAGCTTGGTCCTCAACCGACTCAGAGCTGTCTTGTGAGACCAAAGTTTGCTTCCTCTCTGCTTGAAGTGAGCGGCATAAAGATTCAAGCTTCTCTTTCTGATTCTTCGATTTCTCTAACTGTTTCTTCAAGTGCTCACGCTGATCAAAAAAAGTCAAACTACTTTTAATGTATGCGATGATGCTTCTAATTTCCGATACGAATTTGACCGATCGACTTTTCTTCCAATTTATTAGCAAAAATTACCTCCTCAACCAGTTCTATGCGAGTAACGTCTGATTTCTCACATTTGCTCTTCAAGAAGGCATTTTCCTTTTTGAATTCCTTTATGGATTTAGCCATCTAAGACACCACAGATACAACAACCAGAAAGAGATTATTTGTTTAACATATGGCATTAATTATGCCAAAACATGGGGAAAATAATTCTGTCAAAAAGTAATAGTGGATTCTCTAGAAAGACAAGTGTATGTATGTACCTTCTCGATCTCTTTCTTAAACGTTTCAAACACCTCGTTGCTTTTCAACAATGCTTCCTGTGAAGAAAGATAATAGCTAGAAACTGAGATCCAACAATATCTACTCACTCTGTTCCAAATTGTAAGACCACTTCTCTTTGTATATTACAACAGCAATTCTCTTATAATTTGGAGCAGAGCTAGTAATTATTCTCCCTTCATTCAACAACAGGAGTCCCAATTGTCAAAGTTCCTTTTGTTCTACAAAAGAATCCAAGTTATAGGTAAAATGACACGTCCTCAAGTTTATTACCATAATTTCACTATCATGTTACCAATACTAATCACTTACTGTTTTTTGTGGTAAATGTGGAAGGAAAACACATTCTTAGTTTTTGCAAACTTTTCAACTGGCAGAAGATTTTGAGCGCAAATCCAAATTGTGACAACTCATAGTCTGGCTTCCATACAAACTATCAAGATCCTATGACCATGAGTAGTGACCCTATTGACACCTAACCGCTGAAGGATTAGATTAGGATATACTTTAACAAATCAAGAAGCGGGCGCAATTTTTTTTTCATGTTCATGAAACTATCAAGCATGACGAGGAAAAACATTTAGAATTGTGAAGGAAAAAACAACATTCGTAAAATTAAACAAATAGTCTCTGAGTCTGTTCAAAATGCCAGCATGAGATATGTTGAGATGGTCAGATGTATAACCTGGAACTGCTGAAATTTTTCTCCATCAGCTGTCAGCTGCAGCCTCAAATTCTTTTCAGTTGCCAACAGTTGTGACACTTGTTCAGCATACATTTTTATTTGGGACTGTTCATGGACCAATTTCTCCTCGTGCTGCTGAATTTTTATATCAGCAATCTGAAGCTCCAATGATTTTTGCTTCAACTGCACAATTAAGTACCAGACTATGAAATCAAAACCAAAACTTTGCAAAAGAAGCTTTAAAATCTTTTAAATTTCATCATCCAAATTCTGAACAATTACAAAGGTGGTTACCTTCTGTGTAAACTGTTGTTCAGTAAGACTATACTGATCAGCAAGATGCTTCAACTTGACCTTTAACCTGTGCTCGAAAGAATTTGGATGTTATCTGAGTATGAAGATAAGCACCATAATAAATACTCCTTCATTTCCAAATTACAAAAGCATTTTGCTAAAAAGTTACTCCCTCCATCCAACTTCTATTGTCCTAAATGTACGCCTATTTTGGAAAACATAAAATTCTCTATAATACCCTTAATCATTTATAAAAGAAGTAGTTAAAAAGAAAATTAGATATAAAAAGATAGTTTAGTGGAGTAATGAGACTTGCATTTCCAAGAAAATTTGAGTCATTTTCAATGAAAGGGGAGTATGGGTAGCATGGGAAAACTATAACCAAAAATATTATGGAAAAGGAAAGAGGACAACTAAAATTGGACAAACCAAAATAGAAATTAGGACATTATAAGTTGGACGAAAGGAGAAAATAGTAAGAAAAATAGTCATCCATTAGAGTCAAATCGGCACAAACTCCTTAAATATAGATTATGCACATGGTACTTTGGTTTATATTCATTTTTTAACATTTTTCAACATTCGTTATTTAAAAATTATAAAATATAAGAGCAAAATAAGTTTTGATAATCACAAAGATACGTTTTGAGGAATGGTTTGATAAGCTATAGAGATTTAGGGAGAGATAGTGGAGAGAAAGGGATGTACACAAAAATAATTGAATTTGGGGTAAATGAGTTTTAAAATTCATTTTGCTTTTATATTTTAAAACAAATGGAGTGAGTATTTGCCATTCTACTTCCTCACAATTTTGACAGTGTCAACAAAAGCTGTGAAAAAGGCTAAGTTTAAAAATCTGACATATATGTAGAATTGCGAGGAAACAGAAAGTAAAGAATTTTTCCCACAGAACATGTGAAATTGAACTAAACCAAATGTGAAAGATTAAGGCAGAAAAGTAAGAAGGCCGGCGCTCACATAATCTGAAACTAAAAGCATATATTCCCTCTGTCCCACAATATAAGCAATGGTTTTTTGAGTATGGGGCACGAATTTTAAGATGCATGAAAAGTATATTATATTATATTACAATATTTTATTTTTATTCTTATTTATTCTTTTTAGTATATCATATGCTATAACTTTTTAACTGCATTTCAAATATTGCAAAAGTATAATATTTTAATATACTTTCTATTTATCTTAAAATCTGTGTCCCACGCATCCAAAAAATTGTTGCTTATATTGTGGGATGGAGGGAGTAATTAGCAAGTAAAAATATAACCCTCTCTGTGTGGCATAAGAGTAGGAGTTTTTTATTATGCAGATATATCGTAGGGACTATAGTTCTCATTGCATTATTCCAAGTAAGTTTATGGCAAATTTCCATTTATCCTATAAAAATAAGTAACAGCGCTAGGTATAGGAATCCAAACGTATTGAAGCATCCAACTCAAAACCAATTGGCAACGGAATGAATTGAATAGCCCCTCAGGATTATATATATTGAAACTTAGTTCTTTTATTATCCGATGTGGGATCTTATATTTCAACAAAATGAAACCTATACCGAGTAATTATGCTTTCCTTTTGAGTGGCACAAATGCTTCAGACATCTCTAAGTCATAGATTTACTTTAGATTTGGATGCACGCACTTTAGGCATTTGTTTCTAAATATGATAGATTGATGTTATTGTATGACAAGATAATAAGGATAATAGAAGAAACTAAGAGTATTTTCTTCTTACATCTCATTTTCCTTCAGCTGAGTCAAACATTCATCTTTTTGCTCTTCCAGCTTAATGCTTACTTCCTGCGATAGAACAAATGTATATAAATACATTAAAAAATAAATAAATAAATAAATAACCCAACTTAGAAGAGGATGGGAGTATATTTATACACAAGCAAAATATTTCATATTTCTATCTTCTCTTCCGTGGGGATCACAAACTGATCTTTTCAAATATCAAGACGTTCTAAGCAGCTTTTTATGGCAAAGAATAATATTCCTACTATATTATTTGAGCAATAAATGCAGGAAAGGACCAGCACCATTATACAGTTAAAATGCTCTATGGCACTCCTCAATGTAACTGCAATAAACCAATGAACATTCTGGCAAATAAAACCTAAGTGGTCCTTGAGGAGTAACAAGTTAATTTGTAAAATTAGACTAGAAAAGAATCAGCTGTGGTTTTCCGCTTAGGAATAAAGCTAATTTAAAAGCTCTTTTGCATTAACAAAACAAATATTTGCAAACCCATATAATGCAGTACTGCATGAGGAACAAAATATTATAAAAATATATAGAAGCCATCTACCCAACTTTGAAGACAGAAGTAGATCCTCTAGTAAAATGGATAGTTTCCAAACCTTAATGGATCTAGTAAAATGGAAAGTTTCCAAACCTTAATTGCATCTTGAAACCTGGTTGACAGATCTAATCTCAAACTTTGACCTTCTGTTGACACTCGTTTGCATTCATCCTACAGAAAAGTAAGCAATCTATCAGAGTCTCGCTGTAATGGATTACTTAATTATAACAACTTTAATAATTTTTAACCTTTTTTTTTTTGGAAGTTGTAATTTCTGAAAAATTGTCTGAAGAAAAACTAGGGATAGCATAAGATAATATAAAAAATTGAGAGATAAATTACTTTTTATCCACACATATAAGACTCAAAATTCATCGTCTGAATTCTTGGGTAATGAAGAGAACTAGTAAGCTTCATAAAATATAACTCGTATATCTGATCATATATATATTTATATATATTATATGGAGAATACATAAACCGAAAAAACATATCAAGATTGAGTATAACCTAATGTACTAGAAAGGAACTTACTTTTCGGAAAATTTAGAAAACTAACTTAACTAGTTGAAGGAACAAGAAGGTATAAACCAATACTTACCATTAATATTTTGTTTTGACGACGTAATTCCCGACATAGTGACTCAAGTTTATCTCGAACAGCTACAGCTGAAAAGAACAAGACAAGACTCAGAAGATATTACATGTAAACATTAAAAACCACATGGTACTAAATTACTAATAAGCCCTGGGCTACCTGAATCCCTTTCGGCAAGAACTTGTTGATACTTCAAAGTAAACTCTAGAAACTCCTTTTCTGATTTAGAGGTGCGTTTGGGATTTTTCCTTTTCACTTCAGAGGTGTCCTGCTGACATACAAAAGTTGTAATATAATTATTAAAGAATCTTATATGATTGGTTCTACTATACCACGTGGAAAAGAAGCTTAATTATTGGAAAAAACCATAACAAAGCATTACATAGAAAAAGTACAAAAATAAAAACTACTTAAAGTAGTAGGCACTTGAAGAAAAGATTGATTGTAATTATTACGCATACCTTCAATAAATATACATGCTCATACGTTACACTGGTACACATCTCGTCTTCCTATTTAGGAAAGTGTACACATGTATTCTTTGATTTGCACATAACACTGGAATTTCTCCTTTTTACCTATACTTAACCTTTGTACAGAACTAAAAGCAATTAAGCAGAAGCTATAGAATATGATGTTATACTAAACAGATAATAGCAAAATTAGCAATAGCCGTCATTGAAAGTGAGAAGTAATCATGTGAACAATGAACAGATCACAATACGTGAAATTATTAAAAGTCTGAAGGGATCCTGATGAGATTATAGAATGTAGATATATAGACATGAATACAGTTTGGAGATATTACCACCTACTTTTTTATTATTCTCAATGCTCTCTGATGAAGATTTTGGTTTCACGTGTTGTGTGTCCGAACCTTCCTCAACCACTGCAAAATATATATTATTAACCAAACCAAAAACTGTTTTAGAAACTGACCAATTTTTGGGTTATCAAAAATTAACCAAATTCCATACAAAGATGTGAAAGCAACTAAACACATCACCTATAGTTAATTAGTCATACATCAGTATATACTTAAGTATATTTTATGCAGGACGGATTTGAAGATGAATGAAATCAATAGAAAATGATGAAATAACAAGAAAATTAACTAACTAGGGATTAGGCTCGACACCCAATATTACCCCTAGGATCTCTTGGAAATAATAGGGTACTCCAAGCAATCTAACCCGTAAACTCAATCAAGATAAAGAGTTTCCATAATTAAAACTCTCAATTTCAATATTCAATATTCTACATAACTTGTGGGATTATAACGATTTATAAAGCGTAACAAAAAAAAACTAATTTACTTGAAAACCCTAAAAATACTAAACTACTAAAACACCCTTGTATAATAATAAAACTTTCTAACATAACTTAAGTGCCCTCAATTAAATAAAATCATAAATTACATCAATTCCAGATAACAATAAAACTCCCAATAGTAAATAAAAATATATCCTTTCTCCGCACTTGTGGTCCCATCAATACTAGCATGGTACAAGTAAAGTGATGCGAATATATTTATGTTTTTCCCTGAGAAGATGGCTATTTGTATAAGAATCGAGGAGGATTCCTGTTGCCTATTCGACGGTTTCCATAATATGGGATTTGCGGATATGGTATATATACAAATATTAAATAAATTCATTGATATACATATAAATATATTATATATAGGGCCTTATCGTAAGCAAATTAAATATAGTATCAAATTTGGAGCCGAAGGGAGACGATGTGTTGTTGGTTAGCAACTTTTGTGGTTTTTAATTCTTACATTCTTACTAATTTCCTTTACCATCATAATTTATAACACAAAGGACAAGTAAAACAACCAAATTTATATAAGTTTTTCTGATTTGCCGCAATATGATACATATACATCATCACCTCTCAATCCTAAAAGTTGTGAAAATTTTGTTGCCGCAAAAGATTTCTTTCCACATTCACACCCTCAGCCTCTTGGCTCGAAGCTGTCAATAATAGAATTGGGAACCTCCCACAACCAAATGTCACTCCAAGAAATACTCTCAAGTCTCAACTAACTTCTTGCAGCATGATCATCTCAAATTCATCCATATTAAACTTTCAAATTCAGTAGTTTATTTTCCACAATAGGTTAGGTGTTATTTATCTAAAAACAATTTTAAAAAAATAAAATATTCAATTAAAAAACTTTTAAATGAACTAAAATTAGCCAACTAATTGAAAAATGCAATCTCTAACACCTTTTTTCATGAGTAAGCATAAAAATGTGATATATAATGAAAAGGCTCCAAAATGTGAAATTTATCACTTATATAGTTACAAAACAATATTACTCTTCTATTCTGACAAAGAGTCTTATTTCTCAAAATAAATAAAGAAATAAAATAATTCAACAATAATGTATGAACAAATAGCATTCCCAAATAAATTCTACCACATAAATGTAATACAACGTATGAAATACCAATATAAATGCAACAATGAGAAAAATCTCACCTTTTTCACCAGAAACACTAGCTGGTGAATCACCACTGCCATTTTGGGACACTTGAACATTAAGAGTTCTCAATTTCTCAGTAGATTCAGCAATGCGCACTTCATTCGACTGAGAATCAGTCACTAATTCTTCTACTAATTTCTCCCCGTTATAGTCATCAGTGACGGGTCGAGTTTCGTCTTCAGGCGATGGAATTTTAGAAGCCACTGGTTCTGCTGCGGCGATGCTGTCTACAAACCCATCCGGCAATGAATCCGCTTCCGGGAGCTGATTTGCAGTGGTGTTTTCCATTTTTCAGCAACAGCAGTTCCTACCTAATTACTAGTCAAATGAAGCCACACAAAATAAACATTTTGATTTTAAATGAAGTGTGAATCATGTTTTTTACACTAAAGTTTTATTCTTTTCAGACCTAACACCCCCAAATATAAACAATAGAATTTAAATCCACCCTCACGAATTTTCTCCAATAAAAATATTTATATTTCGAGTCCAACAGCTTGCAGATGCATAATTAAGGTTATGCTTATTTTAGTATCCTAGATATGCTGTTGTTTCAGTACATGAAAGGAAGAATATCTCCAATGCAACAAATGGATAGTTTGGAACAACTATATAAACTAATTCACTACGTTTCATCATCTCTTATTGGTTAATATTTCTAGAATACCTTTTCTTCCATATATTCAATTTCTATCTTGATGTTTCTTCAAGCAGATTGCAAATATTTGTCATACGAAACTGACAAAAGATGAAACATGAAATTATGTGTGTGTGTGAAAATATATTTAATTATTTTATTTTAAAAAATAATAAATCTAAAATGGGACGTCGTTATATACCAGTATACACCAGTACTGATGTGTATTACTTTTTTCAGAAAAATGATAGATGCGACAAGGTATTTACAATTATATTTTTTCATGTTAAGAATGGATATATCTAGAACCAGTAAATCTTGTAAAATGCCTAAATTTGTGATTTATAATTGTAAAAAAGAACATGATAAATTAGTAATTAACTACAAAATATTGTCATTCTAATCTATTTATTCCCATCCGATATGATTTGCAGTTCCAGGTGCTTTCACACGATAATTTTACAACAACAGGTGTAATTAATTTTTAAAAATTTTGAATTTCGAACTTTCACATTTCAAATTTGACTCCACTGATAACTATGCACTCGATCAATTTTACCCCACAATGATTGTAGTATTCCTAAAATCACAGCTCAATCAATTTTACACCACAATGATGCTGCTAAAATCACTCCTAATCATCATGTTTTAAGTCCTTTTCTTGATAAGCCTCAATTTCTTAATTAATAATGTGCAGTTGTTGGACTATATGGCTATGATTTAAAGTTACAGCAAAAGACACGTTAACCTAATACACAACAAATCAGCAATACAATATCATGTTCTTTCCATCACCATACTAAACCTCCAGGGCTCCATCAGATTTTTTCTATACATTTGATTTTCATCTTGATGTTTCTTCTATCTGATTGCAAAAATTTATCATATGAAAATGACAAAATATGAAGCATGAAAGTTATATATATATATATATATATATATATAGATGCATATTAGTGTGTGTGAACATGTATAATTATTTTATTTGAAAAAAAATAAATATGGAATGGTACATCGATATCATTGGAATCCACCAGTACAGATATGCACTGTTTTTTCAGAAAAAAATGATAGATGTGATGGTACAGTATTCATAATTATGGTTTTCCACATTAAGAATGGATATATTCAGAACTAGTAAATCTTTTAAAACGCCTAGATAAATGATTTTTAATTGTAAGAGAAAAAGGTAATAAATTAGTAATTAATTATGGAGCACTCAAATTCTAATCTATTCATTTTGTCTGATTCGATGTGCAGTTCCCGTCGCTTTCACACATGACAGTTTCACAAAATCAACAAATAAATCAGGTGTAATTAATTTTTTTCAGACTTTTAAATCCAACTTAATTGATGACTATGCACTAGGTCAATTTTACAGCACAATCTATATATATATATATAAAAGCACAAACATCTAAAAACTCACTGAGTCAATTCTTTTTTTGGTTTGCATTTTTGTCAGTTTTTGGACAAAATTGCCCCCTCAACTCGGTACAATTTAGTGACTCAGTAAGGGCAAAAGGGACTATTCCATGTAACTCACTAATCCATTCACTTAAAGTTATAAATACATAGTATTAATTTAATATAACAATGTTAAATGCATAGACTTTTTATCTTCCCAACAATATTTCTATTAGGTATAATTTAATTACATTCATACATAAGCCTATGTTACTTAAATAATATAATGATTTAATTTTAGTTAATTAACAATAAAACACAAAAAATATGGCAAAAAATTATACATATTTAAAGTTAGTATAAAAAATTTATTTTGAAAATTAAGATGTCATATAAGTATCTATTTAGAACTGATCAAAATAGTTTTCGCTCGAAAAAAATATTTTAAGAAAATTTATCAGTATATCTAACTTATTCAGAAATTTAAAATGTACTTATTCAATGACTCATTAAAAAATTAATATCAGAACATGAGTATTTTTTTTATAAATTTAATAACATGTTATTAAACATTTGGATCTAGCCCGGGCAACGCCGGGCTTTAGAACTAGTAATATAGTATTTTACTGAAATCACAGTTCGATTAATTCTGGTGCAAGCTATCAATAGTAAAAAAGACGATATACATCACATCCTTCCAACTTTTTAAATCAAAACTTATACTTTCAATATTGTTTTGTTTCCTCTAGTTGTAATTGTTTTCCTATTTATTTTAATTTCATTCCCTATTCATTTGTATAGGCGATAATTTCTTTATCACGTATTCAACTCGCTTATTATATTAGGTCAGTTTAATTTTCATTATTTTGTTTGTGTTGTTCAATGGATCAACTGAACAATATTCTCTAATCATCTAAGTTACCAGAAAATCTATATTTTGTTCCTCGGTCAATTTTATTAAGTTAACCTAAACTATGCTCATATTCTGCTCATTAATACTTCCGGTCACACACGAGCTTTTAGCCAAGCCAACATGAATTGAGCCCGAACAGATTGGTTCCATTTTACAGCCATAACCTCAAGGCTCAATCTCCAGATTCTCCACACACATACATATATACATTTCCATAACCAAATTGTAGGCGAATTATTTGGGTCATCTAAAATTACATCAAAACAAGCACATAATACTTGGCAACATTTCAAAATTGATTATAGAACTCCATCAAAAACCAATCGATAAAAACACCCAAAACTCAAATCGGCTATAATCACTAGATCATCATCATATAAGCGAACTAAAACGAACAGGAGACCGTAAAAAATTGTACCTTTGTGATGCAGCTGCGGAGGGCTTCGAAGGTGAGATAGGCAGGTAGCGAGAAGAGGAAAACGAAGAGATCTTGGAAACTGAGACAATGAAAAGACGACTGCTGAAGGAAAGTGAGGAAGAGGAGTAAAAATAATTAAGAAATGTCATCCAAATTCGCCATGTACAATTGTTAAAGTTATAAAAAAAAAAATTATAAAAGTTGTAACCTGTAAACATCATTTGGTGTTATATATATATATATATATATATATATAAGTAATTTATTAAGCTAATTATTATTATAAATGCAAAATTTTTAAGTTTAGTGTGAAAGGACATATTAAGGCTTACAAAAATAGTATGAACTGGGGCAAAATTGTCTAGAATTGTCAAAATATTGAACCCAAAAAAATTAGTTTGTGCTACTAGAAAGAAATAATATTACATGTTGCAATTCAATATTAAATTATAGAGCATCTATATGTATTTATGGGAATAAAATAATTTTTTTTAATGGATTTTAATGAAAATCATAATAAAATTGAAACTATAATATAAGTCATAAATTTTAAGAGTAGTAAGAAGGATAAAAGTTAAGAAGTAAAAGAAAGAGTAACGGACATCAATGCGTAATTAAATGAAATAAAAAGTTGAGTAATGGAGTTAGACTGCAAAAGCAAAATTGTCCATCTTGGTGGCAAAATGTTAAATAAAAATTTTAAAAATGAAAAGAAAAAAAAATTGTGCTTTATATATATATATATGGCTTTGATTGAACAAAAGTCAAATTTTGAGGCTGTGTGCCTAAATGGTCAATTTATCATTTGGGACCATTACTGATTATTTTCATATGCTCTTCGAATTTTTTTTATTTTTTATGTTTTTAAGGTATGGTGCAATTGTTTTACAAAACATATAGCCTAGTGTCTAAGGCAAGTACTCAGAAATTATTCATTTTTCTGGATGTTCTAACTTGGTTATATATTTATTTTATATATATATAAATTGAAAATAAATACTATTCACAAATCACAAGATATGTCAACGAAAATAATAAAATTAAAAGTTAACATGTAAATTTATTAAGTCTTTTGGGTTTTGAGTCTTTTAACATACCAGGGGGATGAGGTTCTTATAGAGTTAAAGATGTACCCATAGGCCATAGTTGGTGGATTAGAATTTAGAATTATGGGCTAAATGAAATGGAAAATGAAAAATTGAAAAAATAAAAGGAGACCTTTAAGAAGTTTTAGAACATTGATCCCATAAAATGGGCAAATAATTTCGTCATAACCGAAAATTGAAACTGAAATCTTTAAGAAGTGAAGGGTTTCAAAACCTCAGTCTTAACTACTAAGTAATGACCTCATTGGCTCTTCTAATGTTCTTTTGGCTATGTTTGTTGAAGGATTAATAATTGTAATTATATTATTTAAATATTTTTATAATAATAATTATTATTGGAAAATACTTTCTCCGTCCTTTAGTAAAAAATTTAATTTTCTGAGTGTTTACGACACGAGTTTTAAGATAGTTCAAAATTATAATTATATATATAATAAATTAGAATGTCTAACAGACATAATATATTAAGTATCTAAAAAAAATTCAAAATATAATACATAAATGTATTTTTAAGTCGTCTTAAGTTTTGTGCTGAAAATAATTAAAAAATTAAGACTTTTAATATGAGACAAATGAAGTAACATAAACAATAGAATAACTTTAATGTTTTAAATGGTACTCCTTCCATTTCAAAATTAAAGATACATATGACTTAAATTTAGTATATTTATTAAATCCTAAAATTTTAATTTTAATTAAACTTATAATATACTAAAACGGATATATTTTGAAATTTTAAAATTTTAACAAATTTATACCATAATTTAAATATTATAATATCACAAACATAATTTGATAGAAATTAAAATTATCAAGAAGTTTGAAATGGAGGGAGTAGTAACTAATATAGACTCCTCGATTATTATTACTAGTCCTATTGCACACACACTATGCATGTGCAGATTTTTTTCCACCTATATTTGCATATTGCAAATTAATTTAAATTTAATAATTTTTAGCTTTTTTTTGTTTCTTGCAACAAGTCCAAAAAGTGTATTAAGGATTTAAGAAAGCATAGATGAATAAGTTTCTTTTTATTTTTTAAATCCGAACATGACTAAATGGGAAGTTTCACTAAAATAAATTTATTTTGTAATATAAATAGATAGATAGATAGATATAGTCTTTTAGTTTAAATATCTTAGCAATGATTATCAATGTCAACATGTATCAAGATTTCTATCAACTATGATAGAGATTTTTGGAAAAGATTTCCAATGCAACTTATTCAACTACCAATCATATTTGGAGTCAAGTAATTCTAAAATAATTTTTAAAATTTTGTCATTTTCCTTCCCGAAACTCTAGTGAGTTATTATTAATATGCCAAATCTCATGGTCAATAGTAAGTTTTTCATTAATAATTATAATAAATTCGCTAAAATACACTAATCATCTAATCACTAATCTCTTTAAAGGAAGAATACACAGATAAAAGGAGAAGAATAAACTCACACGATGACGATATGAATTAACCATGAGAGACCCAGGTGCAAGAG
>JAUMHB010070274.1:0-12082 GCA_032359685.1 Pittosporum tobira | reverse complement strand
CTTAAAAACGGTGTATAAATGCTTCATCTGTTATTACAAACAAATATATTTTATCTTCAATTAGAAAATAAGAGTAAAGTGCAATTTCCAAAACTTAGAGAATAACTAGTTTTGACTCCTATGCCATACACGGGGAAAAAAAATAACAATTTAGGCTTTAAATTTAAGTTTTATATTAGACATCTTAAGTGAAAATTTATCATAATTAAGTATTAAAATGTATTTATTTAATTAATATTTCAAAATTATTAACTAAAATATTTTTAAATATAATAATTTAATTTATGGATCTTCATTTATATATTTATATCAATTTTTATTTTAAAAGTCCGAAAAAACATAACCAGCATAAATAGTACTTCGATTTTTAAAGGACAATAACAACATATACATATTTAATTTTTAACTTTTTTAAAGAAAATATTATTTAATAATTAATCAAAGAGGATTCATTTGGAGTAAAATATTGTTTTTATTTTTTTATTTTTTAAAGTAAGATTATAGAAGTATCACGCATAAAGTTTATTTACAATCCAACCAAACTAGAGAAGGGCAAAAGGGAGAACACAATCAACAATTATGTAGAAAATAAATTAGTAATATTTACACTTTAATTTTCAGCACACAAAAAAATCTCAGATTTTCAATTTTAATTTCCTAATAAAATAAAAGAGCATAATCACAAACCCTGAAACGAATTGGACACCCGACGTCTTCTCTGTCCAGCGCCGTAACTACGGAGAAGCAGTCACAGTTTGGCTACTCCGACCTCGTCCGATTAACGTACAATTAGAGGTATGAACTTAAAATTACTTTTATTGAAAATATTTGTTCTCAATCTTAGATTCATGATATCAAATCTAAAAGACGAGGTTCTGTTTAGTCTATTAGTTTTGGATCAGTCATCTTCTCACATAAATGTGAATGTTTCTACGTTTAAAAATCTCACCTTTTACTTCAGATTTCTCTACCGGAATGTAATTTATACGATATAATAGCTTTTATGCAGGTATTGATGTCTGAAATATGTAACTAGGGTTAGTTTTAGACTGTTTATTTGATGTTTTGTATTTATTAAATTGAAAGTTGAACGTAAGGTGTCGTAATGGAAGAAAATGCGTAAATTTTTTGGAAAAAAAAAATGAGTAAAATTTGATAAAACAATGATAATTTTATTCAAAATAGATGATGATGTGGCATGATCTTACTATCGTTAACTGTATACAATGTCAGTGTATTGAAAATTAATTTGGATGGAAAAACTATTTGATTCTCGGTATTCAAATTCACAATTTGGTATAGGGCTTTTTGTTTATACAATCTGTTAATTTATATACTATTTGATTTGAATGTATTTTTATTTGGCTGAAGCTGCTTTTATCTTTGCAAGCTTGATACTTTTTCTACTTTTTTTAATTCTTTTAATTCCCTTCTTCATCCTACTTTTATTCCATTATTTTACAAGTATATTCTAGTACAGAAAATAAGTATGCCATTATTGATCTTTATTCTTCTATCATTTTGTGCCGTGTTAATAGTTGGGTATATGCATCAAATATGGTTGTGAAAATACACCGGTTGTGTGTAAATTCATAAAGTAATGATTTCATAGTAGGGAGATACGATGACAAATCCTGTTTTTTTTTGTCTACTTTCGTATCTCTGTTAGACGTAATTTGAAATTTCTAAGGCTTCATATAGAAATATATGATTTAGTTTTAGATACCGCATAGACTAAATACTGTAATGCTTACATGGAACGGCTCTCTAAATTGCTTACTTTTCTGTAGAAGGAGAAAAGAGTTGATTGGGTGACAGACTAAAGATGCTTCAAATTCGGCTCAGTAACAAGGGTTCGTCTGCCGAAGGTGGTGGAGGCGCAAATTTGCCGCCAGTTGAGAATGTGACAGTTGCGTGCCCGGATCATCTGGTCATAGCTGATCTTCCGGTCGCTAAAAGCCTCGGCTCAGCACCTGCTGCTCCCCTCGTCAAGACAATTGGTCGAAAATCACGTCGCCAACTTGGGGAGAGGGTTCACTTCTGTGTCTGCTGTGATTTCCCCATAGCTGTCTATGGACGTCTGGTACAACCAAGCATAAATATTCATTTAGTTAAGCTTGAAACGTGAATTTATGCTCAGTTTAAATCAGTTTGTGCGGCTTACTTGATTTTTAAAAGAGAACCATACTAGTTAGGGCACAATAAAATTTTGAAATGATTAAAAGACCCTATTAAATAAATGATGTTTAAAATGATAAAAAAACTAATTAAGCAGGTAAATTTATTCACAAGCTCATGAATGACATCTTGTAATTAATTAATTGATCTCTATCATTAAGTCTCTGGATTTCAAGCGTATCCATATAAAAGCGATGAAGAAGTGTGATTCAGGGTTACTTAGTTCCATGCCGTTAACAAAGTAAATATAACTAATAATGTACTGGCTTACTAGTTAAAAGTAATTTTAAATGTATTATTAGGTTTAGTAAGCTGCCAGTTGATATAATATATATATATATATATATATAGAATATAATATAATATGTTTTTGTAGGAAAGCATTTGAGATTATGTACAATATGGATAAGTAGATCATTTGCAAGTTATAATAGCAAGTTTCAATTATTTCTTTTTCTATGTTTTTGTTTTTCTTGTTCTTTCTTTAATCTTATCAAATTTATGTTCTTGCAGAGCCCTTGCGAGCATGCTTTCTGTCTGGATTGCGTTAGGAGTAATTCCTTGTGCTATCTGTAAGGCTACTTATATACTCTTTGTGGTGATTGCGAATTATTTCTTTTTCTTTGTATGGGAGTATTAGTATATAGTTCTAAATTTAAATTATTCGATATGTATCGAACTAATAGTTCCAACATTGAATGATATTTTGACGTCTGCTTCCATTCCATGGTTATCCCTAAAATAATGAATGCTTAATTTAATGGTAGTGGCATGCCAATGCAAGTGCAATGTTAAATTGTATAATATCATCAATAAATGATTGCTGAATTAGGTAAGAATCTGTTTATGTTTTATTTGCAGCTGCGATGAACGCATCCAGAAGATTCAAACAATTAAAATGAACGAAGGGATCTTAATCTGCGCGGCCCCACACTGCCTTAAGTCTTTCCTTAAGAAAGATGAATTCGAATCTCATGTTCGTAACATCCATGCGGACCTTCTTCATCCAAAAACAAAGAAAGAAGAAGAAGTCAACGAATCAGAGGCTGTCAGTGCTCGAAAACCGACAACTTCAGATTCCACAGTTCAAGCACCACCCAGGGACCCACCACCACCCAGGGCAAGTATGCAGCCAAAGCTTGAACCACCTTTTTTGGGACAAATCCCGAACTTTCCGCAGCAGAACATTGAGGGGCAGCAAGAATCTGGACTGTTTCTTCCGGACAAGCATCAAGGAGTTTTACCTCAGGCTTCCCTTCCAGATTATGCTAATATGCAATCCAACCAGTCTCCGAATATTGCAGTGCCAATTAATCCAAATTTTGTTCTGGCGCCTCCGCAATTCAGCTATCCTCAGTTTGCACCAGATGGATCTCAGCAATTATATGCGGCAACCTTTCAAACGGTGGGGCCCACTGGTGGGACTTTTGACCCTTCTATCGCAGGTCAACAAGGTAATATGGCTTTTTTTCAAGGGAATTATGAACAGAATCCGGGAGTTTTACCTTTCAACATGGTTTCCCTCCGTGCAACCAATAGTGGGATGGAACAAGTGCAGGGTCAAAATGCTATGGAGGTGGAGCCCAGGGATAGTATGGGCATATTGGCGACATCACAGCCTTTGGCTGCCTTCCCACCACCACCACCTTCACATTATAGCTTTGGAGGTGGGCAAGAGTAATGAATTAGTTTAGCTTCTCTCTGTTTTCATTATTACTTTTCCTTGTTGAGATCATGGAGTGTGATTGAAGAACATTTGGTAACTGCTCTGCCGTAAAATTGAAACTTCCCCTGCCATGCTTGATGATACCATGCAACTTATAGCTTTTGAACCTGTGTATTTTGGCTCAGGAATCTGCTACTCAAGGTCACAGAATAAATGGGATACGATTTTATGGCACATGTTATCTGCATTTTATTTTAAATTTAAATAAGAACGACTGCATTTATTTTTTAAATTAAATCAGGACGAGCATATGTTTCAAGAACCAAAACAATATATGATGTTTTGTATGCGTAATTACTAGAATGCCTCAAATGCCCAATGAGTTGCTTGGTGCACTCAAAATTTTAAAGAGGTTAATTTTCAAGAAATAATGAAGTATAAATTGCTTTCATCATTTTTGGGAGTGAATGGTAGTTTTCATGTTCTTTGGCATGGATGGAAATTATAAGTACTCTTTCAACGTGAAAATTTAACAGTCGATCCCTTCAAAAGTATTGGGAGCATTTTTCACTTTCTGAAGGTCATTTTGACTAGTGGGATTGTTTTTAATATTTTATTTATTTATTTATAATAAAAAAATATATTTTATATTTTTGTACATATATATAAAAAATAATACGAAAATATTTGTTCACATATTAAAATTTAATCACTTATCATAATTGAGTAGTAAAAATTTCAATCAAATTTAAACTATGAAAAAATTTATAAAATGTTTAAAAACATTTATAAATAATATTAAAATCTATACAAGCGTGTCCGTCCGTGCGCGTGTGTGTGTAATATCTTTCATATACTATCAACTTAATTTTTGATAAAACAAACTAATAGGTATTTGATTTTAGAAACATAAAAGTATACTACTTGATGTATTACTTATTTATTTTTCATAAAATTATAATTTTTGTTTACTTTTGAAAATTGGACCCTCTTAGTTGCCAATATATATATATATATATATATATATATATAATAGAGTTTATGTCAATTCCTAATAATGATTGATTTGACTGATTTTTGAACTAATGCATTTATTTTACTTTAGTTGTATATATGAAAATTTTATTTTTTAAAATTTTTTACTTAGATATAAATGTTAAAATTTATAAAAGTCTTTACTTCTTAACAAAGTTCATTAACATATGAATATAGATAAGTAGATATATATATATAGTAGCAGTAATTAAGAACTTTTTACGAATAAATAAATTTGATAAATTAATTTTAAAATGAATTAGGTAAATATTATTTTATAATTAATATTTTTTCTTTTTTGGAGAACTTAATATTTAAATTTTAGTAGTTTAACATAATTGAACTTTATGAAAGCTTTATTATGTGACAGTGAATGAAATAATCTAAACGCCATGTTGATATTAATTATTTTTTATAACCAAAATTATATCTTATTTTATTTAATCTCATAAAGGAAAAAAAGCAAATTATGTAAACTAACATGTAATATCAATACAAATAATAAAAGCAAATAAAGTTCACACTATGAAGGTAAATTCATAAAAGATTTAGGTGTATAAGATATTAAATTTAGATATATCAAAAATGAATCATAAGTTACCTAATTAACTAATAGTTTTATATAGAATTAATAACTATTTCCTTATTCTTTTTAATACATGGCTTTAAATTATGATGACATATGCATACTATAAGTTCATAATAATATATTACTATAGTCTTGTAAATAATATATTATTAAATTACATTATACAATTTCTTAATAAATTTAGAGCTTACTTTTATCAACATTTTATAAAATTTGAAGGAGTTAATATATTTTATGAATTAAGATTTAGATATCTTATTATTTTAATTTTCGTTCATTTTTTTGTTTGATTCTATTGTGTTAAATTGTAAACATAATGATTAATTTATTTATTGGTAAAAATATAATACTCAGTATGGTAAAATGCGTTTTCTTTTTGAATTAAATTTATGTTCTTAATGTTTTAATTTTCAATGAATTATGTGAAATACAATTTTTGGATAATAATATATATTTTTAGTAGTTATAAGTTAGTGGACTCTTTGAAAGAGTTCTATTTTATGATAATGAAACATGAGAGAATTTTAAATTATAGGATTATCTGAGAGCTCCATTTGTTACTTTAGTTTATATAAAATTAATTAATATTTTCTCACCCTTTTGAGTATATGGCTTTTTTTAAGTTGTGATGACATATGTCACTATAAGTTCTTACTAATATATTACTATAATATTGTAAATAATATATTATTAAATTATGTTATGTAATTTCTTAATAAATTTAGAGTGTGCATTTGTCAACATCTTATAAAATTTGAAGGAGTTATTATATTTAATAAATTAGGACTTTAGATATCTTATTATTTTAATTTTGGAACCCATGCAAGGCACATGTTACATATGATTTACTTATTTGTACTTAAAAATAAATTTATTTTATAATTTTCTACAAACATTTAAAAATAATACAAAAATAGTCATGCAGATATTAAATTTTAATTTCTTTAAAATTTAATCGCTCATCATAATTAAGTAGTAAAATTTCAATCAAACTTGAACTATAATATAAATTTATAAAATGCTTAATAAAAATTAAAATCTAATATTGAAATTCATATACATATGTGTGTGTGTGAGTGTTATATCGTCTCTGTAGTATTCAAAGTAATGTTATTTGATTTTAAAAATAGAAAAATATAATATTTAATGTATTGCTTATTTATTTTTCATTCACTTTTTTTTATTTAAGTTATGAGATAAAACTATATTGAGAAAATTAAAATGTCTAAAATACTAGATAACTTATAACACCTTGTTTTCATAATTTTTGTTTACTTTTGAAATTTAGACTCTCTTAATTAAACCAATATATATTTTGTACAATAAATTTAGTTTTATTTATGAAAATGAATTATTCTTGAATTAATTCATCTTTCTTGTCATATATATATATATATATATATATATGAGTTATTATTATTTTTAGAATTTTTCTTAGTTAAATATAAATGTTATAATTTATGAAAGTCTTTGCTTCTTATCAAAATTCTATTAATATATGGATATAGATAGATGGAATATAGTAGTAGTGATTAAGAACTTTTCACGGATCAATAACTTATATAAATTAATTTTAAAATGGAATTAGGTAAATATAATTGACATTTTTAATTAATATTTATTTTTTAAAATTAATATTTAAATTTTAGTAATTTAGCATTATTGGACTCATGAGAGCTTTATTATGTGAAAATGAATAAGAGAGTCAAAATGTCCATGTAAGCACGTGTTGATATTAATTACTTTCTCCACCCAAGTTATATTTTGTCTTAATTTTTTGATTATGATTGACATAGAATTTAAGACGTTCCAAAATCATATTTGTATGTTATAATTTTTGAATACTTTTGCAAACTCAACATATTTATGTATTATAATTACAAATATAGTTAAATTTCTTAAAAATATAATTTAGAATTATGTCTTTAAAATATAAAAAATTAGGACTTTTAAACCTAGAATGAAGAGTCTATTTTTATAACCAAAATTATATTTAAAATTAAGGTTAAATTTTTTTATTTAATCTCATAAAGAATTTTTTATTTTTTTTTACATAAATTAAAGTGTAATATCCATAAAAATATTGCATCACTAATATTGTTAATAATAAAAATAAATCAAGTTCACCCTATGAAAATAAATTGATAAAAGGTCTAAGACATAAGATAATAAATTTGAAAGTATCAAAAATAAGCCTCTAAGTTATCAAATTAATTAATATTTTTTATATAAAATAATGAGTATTTCCTTGTTCTTTTGACTATATAACATTTTAAAAATTATGGTGATATATGCACATTATAAATTCTTAATTAGACATGATTATAGTATGGTAGATGATATATTAGTAAATTATACGTATAATATTATAAAATTTCTTAATGTATTTAGGGTGTGCATGTATCAACATCTTATAAAATTTGAAAGAATTAATATATTTATTGAATTATGGTTATTGATATTTAATAAACTTATAAATGACTAATATCAAAAGTTGACTTGAATTTAAAAAATAATAATTTATAGATTATTAAATAATTAAATAAGAATTTAATTAAATAAGAATTTAAAATTAAGATTTAATTTAAATAAATTTCAAAATTGTGAGAGTAATTTTTTTGTTGGGCTTCATTATGATGAAACTATTAACAGTTATAAATTGTGAGAGTAATTTTTTTGTTGACTTGATTTTTAGTAGTTGTAAATTAGTAGACTATTTAATAGATTTTTTTTAACAGTTATAAACTATTGGACTATATGAGAAAGTTCTATCGAGTCCAAAATTATTGGACTCTCTGAGAGAACTACGATCGTTACAAGCTTTTATATATTAATATAGATATTTATCTCATCTTTCTCCTAAATTTCTGTGCATCACTCTCTCTACCTCTTAACTTTATGGTAATACTTTTTTTTCTTTTATTTTCTTCCTGATAATAATTTGCAATTTTTACAGTGAGAGAGGGAAAATAAAAAAAAGGCTGCCCTTTTTTTTCAGTTCTTTCTCTATTCTTATCATCCTAAAACAAAAACAACTTCACATTTTCTCTTAACACACTTGAGCAACAGTTCGGGGACATACACACAGGGCAACTTTTTTGTTTTTTCCCCCCCTCTCTCCCTGTAAATATGTATATTAAATGACTTAAAGGCAAGTGGTGGACTAATTATTTACCATAAATATTAAATTATTCATTTTAACTTTAACAATAAGATAATGTGAGAGTATTTAAGGTCCAACTAAAATTAAATAAATTATTACTCTACCTATGAAGTGTGTAGCATAACAAAACTCATATATATGTATATATATATTTTCAACCTTCACATGAATTCAAATTATCAATTTTGAAATTAAAAATGTTTGAAATTGATTATTATAATACTCCTAGTAAAAAGTTGACGCCCAAATATTTGATAATTTTTCCTTTATTTCCTTAGGGTAAAATGAAAGAATTCTAATGTTCTTTTATCAATCGGAAGCATCGAATCGCACTCAGAAGCAGATCTTAGGGACTTTTGAAAAGCAAATAATGCTTTTAGATACATTTACCTTTGAAAAGCAAATAATGTTCATATATATATGTATAGAGAGAGAGAGAGGGAGAACGTTAGTCTAAAGTACACGTTGAGTTTTAAGGCCTTAAAATATAAACAATTTCAAATTATCCAACTTTCAAAAACAAGATCTAAGGGATAGAAAATAATTATAATAAAAATTTATATATACAACGGTCAAAGTTTTTTTTAAGAATTGTCTTATAACTTTAAAGTTTTTGGAGTTGATGAAACAAGTAGGGATACCAATAAATTGGAACAACTCTAGCTGAGCTAATTTCCCATGGAGTTTTTCTTATTTAAAGGAGATATACTAACAAATCATCATCCATTTTGCTGTTCCCAATTTTGTGTATATCAGTACATCACCATCATCATCATCTTCTTCTGCTCTCTTTCTTTCTCCCTCTCTCTCTCTCTCCCCCCCATTATCTATTTCAATTAGCTTTTGTCTCAAGCTCTCAGTTGGTTCTTGATTGCTAGTGGTGGCGGCCGTTGGATGATGGATTAGTATGGGTTCTGATGATGATCGAACCCTCCTATATTTTGTTTATCTTTTTTGGAAAAAAAAAAAAGTTGGACAAAAATGGAAAGATAAGACGCGGGAAGTCTTGGAAAGCGATCCATATCCAAATAAGCTTCTCGATTCCCCTTAAAGTAGAGTTTAGAATCCAGATCACCACTTAACTCCGATATTGTAAGACTATTTTTAATTCATTCCACTATTCCAATTCAACTCAAAAGAAAGAAAGAAAGAAAGAAAGACAATTACACATTGAGAACACTATAGAATACTCTTCCTGAATTATGTATCTATTAATTTTTAAATATATATTATAATAAAAAGAGCTAATAATTTATGCTGTTGACATTTGTGGCGATGTATGAGTGGACAAATCGTTTTTGATTGCAAAGAGGATGTGTGTGTTCTAAGGGATGGGACCAAGCTAACTCCTTCTCATGATAGGTAATATTCCATTTTCCATAAGTTGGTGCTTGGTGGGGCCTTCCCAACCTTTTTGGTCCTAACTCCTAAGAATCTAATACGTGTATATTCAGCCACATGAAGAACGTAAGGCTTCACATGAACTCTCATCTCATCTTGCAGCAACTCAGGTCATAATCATGTGCTTTGGATTTTTCTCTCTTGGATTTATTCAACCCTAGTTGTGACCCATTTTAGTTATCTGCAAAAATGATTTAAAGTTTTATACAATAATGTAAAACCGGAGATCTAGATTGTATGAACGTACTGATCACCCAACGTGAGAAAACCCTAAATTAAGATTCTCAGGTACTTCAACTTTAACATGGAAAACATTTTTATAAAATATTTAGCTGCAGATGTTTTATTTCTGTATCACATTCTTGGTTGAATATAAAATGTCCAAAATAAATAAATAAATAAATAAAATCGTCCTTATATCCTAATCTACTGATATAATTGGAGTAAATAAAGAAATAAAAAGGACAACAATCATGTTAGCCACTAAATACAATAAAACATCGAGTTTTGTTTGGCAACATGATTAAATTTAATATTTAATTATACTTTGTTGATGGTTGCATCATTATTGGTTTACAAATCCCACGTGCCATTGTACATGGTTTGGTTTGAGTGGCATAACACTTGGTATTTTAGGATGTTATTACGCCAAAAGTATACGTTCAATGCATCTGTCATGGGACATTTGTGACAGATTCCGAAAAATTATTTAAATCTCACGCCCTTCTCTAATCCAATAAAATTAGTTTAAGCGTTCGGCATTATTTGGATTAAACGTATTTTTTTAATATATTATTTATAATAATTATTTATATATTTTTTTTGTAAAATGTCAAGCATTATCAGCTGATTTAGATTTAACTTTTTAATATTTTGTTCATAGTATTTTTTTTTTTAGATTTTTCTTTTTGTAGTTCTTCACGCTTTATTTAGTAATTTATTTGTTTATGATACATTTAATATTGTTTTGTCCATGTCTACTTAAATATGTAAATAGCTACAAACTAATGCATATGAGACTATATTTATTGTTATTTATGTTATATGACTATTCAAAATCCAATAATTAAATCATAGGTTTTGGTAATTTATATAAAAAAAAATATGAGTTTACATAGTATTCAGTCCGAGTTACATATCTAAATTCTCTATATCCGAGTTAATTCGGTAAATGAAAAAAAAAAGTTGAACTTATACCAACAAACTTAGTGTTTATAAATTTATATAATATATTAATTTTAAAATTAAATTTATAACCAATTCGATATGAATTTTAAATTTTTAAAATTAAATTAACTTGGTAATTGAACCGAATCGACTTAGTACATAAACTAAATAAATTTAATGTTTGTTTGTTTATTTATATAATATATTGATTAGAGGTAACGGATTTTACTAAACTCAAAGATGATTGAATCTCGCCATAGCTTACTAGCAGTGAACAAATAAAATTCTTTTAAAAATTAATTATATTGGGTATGTCTGTCTATAGTAAAGAAAACTCTTGTCAATTCCACTCGGTAATTACTTGATTTAATTTTGGTGAGTGCACTGATGAGTAACAAACTAACAATTATCGTGCGTAAAAATAAAATAAAACAAAATAATGAATAAAGTGCAAAAAGGACAGAGATATGCTGGACCTTTTATATATTCCTATGTCAATAAACACAAATTTTTAATTTTATAGTTTCAATTTTGATTGTATAAATCTAGATTAAGCATTGAGGTGAATTGTTTTTTTTTTTTTGGACTAAAATAAAATTTTGAAGCATCTTATTCTATTTGGTTCACAAAATATTTTTCTCTAAAATATAACGCAAGATTGTAAGTAAAATTGACATATTATGTATTCAATAACACAATTCGTATAGCAATAATACAAAATTACTAATAAGAATTAAAATATTTTTATTAGGTTTTATTATATTTGAATGATTAATAATAAATTAATTATTTTAAATACTTTCTATAATTGAAATGAATTTGCAATTAAATTTTAAAAGTAACTTAATGTCTAAACAATTAAATAATATTATATTGTAAAAAT